>ML663565.1:28115152-28339488 GCA_007570785.1 Antilocapra americana
AAAAAAAAAAACATGTTGCATTTATGAAAAAGAAATAAACTATTAAAAATGAAAAAAAAAAGAAAAGGTAGAGGACCCAGAAATCAAATTACCAACATCCGCTGGATCATTGAAAAGCAAGACAGTTCCAGAAAAACATCTATTTCTGCTTTACTGACTATGCCAAAGCCTTTGAATAATAACTGTGGAAAATTCTTAAAGAGATGGGAATAGATCATCTGAGCTGTCTCTTGAGAAACCTGTATGCAGGTCAGGAAGCAACGATTTGAACGGGACATAGAACAACAGACTGGTTCAAAATAGGAAAAGGAGTACGTCAAGGCTATATATTGTCACCCTGCTTATTTAACTTATATGCAGAGTACATCATGAGAAACGCTAGGATGGAAGAAGCACAAACTGGAATCAAGATTGCCTGGAGAAATATCAATAACCTCAGATATGCAGATGATACCACCCTTATGGTAGAAAGTGAAGAGAACCTAAAAAGCCTCTTGATGAAAGTGAAAGAGGAGAGTGAAAAAGTTGCCTTAAAGCTCAACATTCAGAAAACTAAGATCATGGCATCTGGTCCCATCACCTCATGGCAAATAGATGGGTAAACAGTGGAAACAGTGTCAGACTTTATTTTGGGGGGGGCTCCAAAATCACTGCAGATGGTGATTGCAGCCATGAAATTAAAATACACTTACTCCTTGGAGTTACGACCAACCTAGACAGCATACTGAAGAGCAGAGACATTGTCAACAAAGGTCCGCCTAGTCAAGGCTATGGTTTTTCCAGTAGTTCTGTATGGATGTGAGAGTTGGACGATGAAGAAAGCTGAGCGCCAAAAAATTGATGCTTTTGAACTGTGGTGTTGGAGAAGACTCTTGAGAGTCCCTTGGACTGCAAGGAGGTCCAACCAGTCCATCCTAAAGATCAGTCCTGGGTGTTCATTGGAAGGACTGATGTTGAAACTGAAACTCCAATACTTTGGCCACCTCATGCAAAGAGTTGACTCATTGGAAAAGACCCTGATGCTGGGAAGGATTGGGGGCAGGAGGAGAAGGGGGCGACAGAGGAAGAGATGGCTGGATGGCATCACCAACTCAATGGGCATGGGTTTGGGTAGACTCTGGGAGTTTGTGATAGACAGAGAGGCCTGGTGTGCTGCAATTCATGGGGTCACAAAGAGTCAGACAGGACTGAGCTACTGAACTGAACTGACAGACAGATGTATATGGATGTATACAGAATTTTATAGATTATATATAGTATAGGATTCTATTCTTATGAATGTGTTCTGCTATTTCCTAGTTTCAATGCAACCTAATTTATAGGTACATTCAACCTAATTTATAGGTACACTGAAAAGATTTCTGATTTCTCAAGATAGTTCTTTGAAAAAAAAGGAAGAAACACTGACTTTTATTCTGGAGTTCCCTTATATGTAAATCAGATTTTAAAAATTTATACAGCAAGTCTTTTCCCACACCTTCCCACAAAGATCATATAAATTCCTGGGTTATACCAAAAAGAATTCAGGTTACATAAAATATAAAACAATATGACAATTATCGGTCATGTTTACTTCTTCAATATGTATGGGAAAAAAACTTACCGGTTTCAGAAGTCCTCACAGAAAGTATAGAAGATAACTGATTGCCGTGGCCAAATCTGGTATATGACCTTACAGAAATGCTATAGAGGGTGTAAGGTTTTAAGTCTCTTAAAATTATGTCTGTTGTTGAGGTGTTCTTCATGAGTAAGGTATTTACATTTCTATAGAGCACTTCATAGGCAACAATAATGCCATTGGGTTTCTCAGGTGGCGACCACTTCAAACTTATTTCACTAGCAGTAACATCGGTAACTTCAACATCTTGAGGTGATGATTCTGGTTCTGGGGGAAAAAAAACAATGTGGGTATTTTTTCATGTTTATTACTTCAGACAATGAAGGCAGCATGAGGTAAATGACAATAATCATGCAACATCACTTGCTGCTTTTTCTTAAAACAGCACCTAACATTCTTACCATCTTCTGGAGTCCTCACAAAGAGGTCATTTGCTTCGGACAAAGAACTTTCTCCAACAGTGGTTGAGGCAGTCACTCTCATTTTATATTTTGTGTATTTCTTTAACCCTGTAAGGAAAATAGGCCATTTGTTCAAAGTCCCTAGAATATTATTCCTGGATTACTGCCATTTAACACAAGACTAGTGAAAATAACTTATCTGGGAGACTGGTTCTCTAAATCAGCCTCCTATAATCCCAATCTCCCAAACTTGCTTGGTATGAGAGCCTTCCATCTTGATGAGGTTTTAGTTCTCTCCTAAAATATCAAGGAAATGCTCTGAGACTGAAGAAACAATTTTTGGCACACTGTAAGGAATGTAGCTGATTTGGCACAAATACCACATCATCTCAATTACTTCAGCTGATGGGCACATACAGTCACTCAAGCCTTCGATACTGAGTTGTTTTGATGCACCAGGCATAAAATTCCGTAGGACAAGTATATTCTTAGGATACCTGTGGTCTGATGACTTTATTTGCAGATAAATATAGTGAAAGAAAAACAACATTTAATGAAGTTATTTCTGCAAGTACTTTTAAAGATATCCATGGGAGCACAGCACAATAAAATCTGGAATGATGCAACACGTACCCTGCAGTGTTTAATGGCATAGAGAGATGTGCATTTTCCATCAGAATGTCAAAACAAAAGTTTGTTCTACCTGTTATGAGAAAGCTGTTATCTACAGTGGTCATCTGGAATGCTCTGTTTGTATCCAGTTCCATTGCATAAATTGTATAATGAGTTATTTTTCCATTAGGATATTCTGGAGGATCCCAATATAACAAAATAGATGAAGAACTAATATTTTTATAGTTTATAACTTGAATGGAGCTTGGCACTTGAGAAGAAGAATGAAAAATTAATATGAATGAAAAGTATTACCATGTACCAGAGCAATATCTGCAGGTAGCTATTTCAAAGGAAATATATTCTTACCTTGCTCAAGTGTCCTAACATTGAGAACCGTTGGTGGTCCTTCTCCCATGATGGTGAAAGCAGACACACTAATCACGTGCTCAGTGAAAGGTACAAGTCTCCTGATGACGTAGGACAGCTGTTCAGCAGCAACGTCAGTGATATACTGATTCCTTGAAGTTCCTATTTGAAATCAGTTTTTAAAAAATTTAACAAGTGCTTGGCTTTGTGATCAAAATCACTTTTGCTTCCACAGTGAAATTTTAAACCCAATTTCACATTATCCATTAATCTCTCCATGTAATCCCTTATATGAAAAGTAGATGCATAATTAATAAAAATATACTGAACGTACTCCAATAACATATATAGACATTTTGTGCTCATAATATAGTTTTGCTAGCTGTTATACACTATCCCAAAATAAGAGATTAGTGTTTTGAGAAAATATAACTTTCTAAAAAAGACAGGTTAGGAATTCTTTTCCTAAAACACAACTGGGCAATAATATCAAATTGAAATATTATAAGTCAATGCTGCATTAGGATATAAAAATCTTGGAAATAAGATTTTATTTGGACTCAAAATTCACCACACATTTGCTAAATCCATCAATGATTTAAAGCAAGCATGCTTATAAAACTGCCATATAAATATATCTGGACAAGGATTTCAAAATATCCCTATTTCAAAAAATAGGTTAGTTTTTTTTTTTAAGTTATTTAGATTGTGCCCTTCCAACAGTGATAATTAGTGCTTAGGCTAAACAAAGTATTTTTTAAAAATCTGTATCAGAAATCATGGGCCTCTTAATTTTTAGTATCTTCTAAAAGTTGTCTTCTTTGCTCGGGAAAAACATGTCAGTAAATGAAATAAGCATACATTGAATGCAATGTGATACTTTTGCCAAATTCCACCATCAATATAACAAATTTTAATTTGGAAGGGAACAAATACCAAATTAGAGGAAAAGCAACATGAGAAAACCTTTTTTCTCACTTAGCATTTTAGAAAAAACAGAGATAATTCAGATCTGTTTCTTCTAACCAAATATTTTTAATCCACTATATATGACATTCTCCTTACAGAGACAATAAGATCCCTTGACCCTGAAGAGTAAGTGCATACACTAATGACATCACCACGTCATTGGGGTCACCTCCACCTGTTGATCACCCCATGCACTAGAGTTGTAACTTTCTGACCTATTTACCTTCAGTGACATTTGAAAACCTATTAGTCAAAAGCTGCAGAGAATGTGGGGCCTGTGAATGATTTGAAGATATGTTAATCCTTTCCCATCACACCTGCTTTGGCAACTGTAATAACTGATTGTCTCTGCAGCTTGGCTGGAGACTCTAGGGTGCTACTTTCTCTGGAGGAAGGTCAGATGGGTTAGGAGGGGCCAGCTCCTGCCTGTGTGGCATTTCCATTTGCCTCGTGAGGTTATCCAACAGTTACAGAAAAAAAATCTGACTCCAGCCCATGGACCATTAATAATTGGGTTGAACTCTGAGCTAAGGTTCATATCTGTGCTAGCTAGTACTGGTGGTTTAAATACATTTCACAGAGAACAAAAAAAAAAAAAAAAATGTACCTACCAAATGTTAAAGGCTGGTCTTCAGCTCTGCCCCTCACAGGAAAGTAATTATGTGGATGACTGTTATATATAACTGAAGCAAGTGAGTACAGGTCAGAAGACATCTCTGCTGAACCCTCAAATAATCCTGCCATTGACTCTACTATGCTCACAGTTTCTGGAGCCATGGGGTTTATATACTGCACCTGAAAACAGATATTTGCAGACAGTGATGGTTACACTTAATAATGGTGAAAACTAGTAATTTTGGAATGATAGATTTTTTTCAAAAATAATATTATTTCCATGACTACTGTCTCCCTGACACTCCAAATTTTCATTATGAAACTTTTAAAATCCTGCATCATTGTAGCCCATTATGATCAATCCTGTATCTTAAAACTCCATACTGTATTGTGCGAAAAAGGAGATAATTTATTTCTAACTCAAAAATGGTAAAAAAAAAAAAAAAATAGCCATCCTCATGCGAAGTTTCATGCTAAAATATTTTAACTGCTTACCACTCAATAATAAGTTGTCTAGGCCTACTGCCTTATTAAAATGTGTTTTGCTTTGCCATCTATATGTCCTCATTTGTACACCAGGTGTGAGCAGCCTGCACGCCTACTGGATATATGTCAATAATAACCCATAATCGAGTGAAGTTACAGACATGAGCAAAATTACATGGCAACAGTTTTCAAACAATTCAAGACAAACCTATGCAAGGCTATGGATCTAAGGAATATTCTAGGTAATTGGGATTGTTCCAAGATGCCATAATGTACCTCACATGAATGGAGTTCACCAAAGTAGCAAACAATGACATGAAATAAAACATCACGAGCATACTCCAAGTATATACGGTCGAGTTTTATGTTAGGACAGCAAGAGAACGCTCTCCATTCTTTCCACGCAGCATAATAGGTTGAAACAAAATGAAAAAATCTGAAAATAATCTAGGTTTAGATGATACCAAGACAATATTAGTCATTGTGTCAAGTGTTATAATGGAATTACATAATGAACTAGAACTTCAGTAGTTTTTAGGAACCCATACTTAGTTAGGCATGTAAGAGCAAAAAGATATGAACTCTGGAATTTATTTCAAAACACACCTGTATCAACAGCAAAAATGAGAGATGGCAACAAAGACAGCATATTGGTAATGATGGAATCCAGGTGATAGGTTAATGGATACACATTATACTCTTTTTTTCTTTCATTTATACCAATTCAAAATTTTCCAAAGTGAAGTATTGGGAGTGAAAAAGACAGTGTTTTAAGAACTACTCTTTTTTTGTCAATTTCTTCAAGACTCACCTTCAAGCCCCCCTCCTTTTTTTAGATGACTTTTTTCAAAGAAGAAAATCACTCTATTCCTTCCAAATCCATGTTCTTGCACCCTCAGAATTTCTAATTAATTCATAATATAGATTTTATTTATTTATAAATTTTGGTACACCTATCTTTTAATTATTTTTTGAGTTGAGCCCCAAACAGGCTTTTACTTCCTTAGGAACATAAAGCACTTAGTATTTTTTTTAAAGTAGATACTCAGAAAAATATCAGGAAGGCAAGGAATTTTAAGGCTGCTTACTTCTTTAACTAGTTACAAAGTCAGATCATTTGAATATTAACTTTTCCGAGAAATAAAATTGAGAAAAGATGCAAGGATATATCTAATTCTCCAAATGATATATTTAAGATAAAATTATCTAAGTCTTATTTCTTTACCCAGGGAAGTGCTGTGATGAAAAGCAGGGAGATATCAATAATACTTACTCTAAAAATACTATGATAAAGCACTCTGGATAAGGAACCATACTTGAAACAAACTAAAGATCTTCCACCTTCCAAGGCACACTTCAACTTTACTCCCACTGGGACATCAGAGAGGGCATGAATCACAAACACATAATTCAGAGATGCTCTGGTATTCCAGTCAATAGTTTATGCCTGAACCACACAGCTGTTTCCACTATCAATCAACCACCCTTTGAGAATCCAGTGTACAAAGCATTACAGAGGGTGCAACGGGGTAATACAAAGAATTTCCCCTGAACTATGATTTTGCATTAAATCTCACAATATTTTATACCAATGTCAGATACATTTTTGAGACTTAAGCCATAGCATCCCATCAATTAACTAAGTTAAGCATCTCTGTTGACAAATTACTGTTCCAGTCTAAGAGGCGACTGAGTAACTTTGACTATCTGAACTTCTCGCAAATACACTGGAAGGACCCTCCCTAACTACAAGTGATCTGAACTTATACATTTGAAATGGTATGGTAAAAAAAAATCCAGAATGTTACTAATTATCACCAAGTGTGTCGTGCTGTGAATATTTCTCACACTTTGCCTCTTTAAAACAGGGATTAGGTTTTTCAAAGGATGAAAAAGAAATATTTTTAAGAGCAAAAATGATAGGAAAGAATCAGAACTTAAGAAAGTAATGAGAAGTGGCTGAGAAGTAGGAGTGGACATGAGGGGAGAGAAGGAAATAAAGGCCTACCGCAACTCCCCCAAGTTTGGCCTCATTGAGTTTGTCTAGCATTCTCAACCCCAGCTCTAACGGACATTCCATGTTTGAGAATTCTTCTGTGATAGGGAGCTGTGCAGGGCATTGTAGGGACCAGGGATGCTGGTCCCTACCCACTAGAAACGTATTCCCTGTGATGACAATGAAAACTTTAAAGATGGCAAAATGTCTCCAGGAGAGCAAAACGGCCCTGGATCTAAACAACTGAGTTAGGCAATGTCACACTTCATCAACATGAAAGCCTTCTCATATGCTACCTAAGAATCTTTGGAATTGATGTGAAAGAATTAGAAGTCTTCAGAGTTCAGTTCCTAATCCACCTGAATAAACCAACCTGATTCTACATGTAACAGTCTTCATCATAGCTAATATGATTGTATTTTCAAAAACTTTACTACATCTATCAATTTACATTTTCTGGAAGTCTACTCAATTGATTTACTGAAAACACTGACTTATTCTTAAGAAATACTTCCATATTTTATTACAAACTATAACATGATTTGTACTATTTTCAACTAGTGGTAAAAATAATTTTATATTTAGTATATGTTTAGAAGTGTTCTAACGGAAACTGTATCATTCTGCACTTATTTGGGTGACCAATCTTTAAGGCTTGATTCTGTCTATGTTTCTAATGCTCAATAAAGTAAACATCTCTAGAATTCCTATACTACTTTCGAGTCTTGTCCTCAGCCTCATTCTGGAGACACTGGCCAGGCATTCGGCTTGCGTTCTTCTTATATTCACCACTGACAAACATTTATACACTTGAGAAGTATGTTGGATGAAAAGATGTATCTATACAAAT
Organism: Antilocapra americana; assembly: GCA_007570785.1. NCBI lineage: Eukaryota > Metazoa > Chordata > Mammalia > Artiodactyla > Antilocapridae > Antilocapra > Antilocapra americana. The sequence goes on from ML663565.1 coordinate 28,123,069, forward strand.
CTCAGAAATTTGTGACATTACACAGCAAGATGTCTTTGGGGAGAAAATCCCTCAGGATTTGATCTGAAAAACAAGTACAGAAGTACAGAATGAGATCTGAGTGTGAAATTCAACTAGAGAGCAGTTAATGAAGAGTGGACTTTAGGATTTTTTAAACTTTCATCTAAGTGGAATAAGTCTCCCAAATAAATTAATTTTATTCTTTGCATTGATAGAAGCAGAAAATTTATGCCAAAGGAGAAAATAATTCTGCTCAACTTGGCTCTAGTCAAACTATATATGGAATATAGTGTTCAGCTGAGAAAGAGGCTCATTGATAAACTAGAAAAAAAATACGCAGAGCAATCAATAATATGAATTACTGATGAGAAACTGAGGATATTAAGCCTTAGGGAAACCATGACCATTATTTTCAAATGATAAAAAGTTAAATCATTGTATATTGTTATTACTACTAGAGACACCACACAAAGCTACTTTGTGTCAAGAACAGTGATAAATGTTTTTCCCTGTGTGATATCACTTAATTATATCCCAAAGAAAAAAGATATTATGATCTCGATTTTACAGTCAGCTGTTCAAGTTCATAAAACTAGTCATCACAGAGGTAGGACTGGAATACATTTCCCTGGTTGCAAATCCCAGACTCTAGGATACTCTAAGCTACCGTGTGGGTCTGGAAAGAAGAAATGGGATAAATTGGTAAACATTAGAGAACAAATACTTCAGTTCAAAACTGTTAAAGAACATGGTAGTTTCTTATTTGTATATGTTCTGGACCTATCATAGTGCCTGAAACTTTATAGTTACCTAATAAATGCATGCCTGTGAAACCACAAAGAAGCACAGTCTACAGCTTATAGAACAGGAGGTGATTACATGGTCGTGGGTACCCTATTGTCAGAGTTGATCAAATATTTTAGCAGAGGCTGGATTTCCAATCATTTATTAGTCATGTTATTGAATACCTTCATATATAAGCTTGGAAGTTGAAATAAAAGTCCTCAAACCCTGAGATTAAATTTTTAATGTTTTTTTTTCAAATATGTGTTTAAATAGTGAGAGTAAAATCCTATACATATTTCAACATGCTTAAATAACTCCTGTCTATTAAAAAACAAATAAGTCATGTGAGGTCACTGGAAAAAAATTTCAATAAGGGTGATGATATCAGATCAAACCTAGCATAGGATGATTATATTTTAATACTTTTTGAAAAGTGTCATCATCATGATGTATGCAGGTAGCTAAAAATACAAGAGATGAAGGATTTACAATGAAAATAATATTTTCCTGTCTGTATCTTTCCAACTGCAAGTCTTACTCTCTAGAAGAAACACTTTTTTGAGATTTTGAAATAAATTGTTTATTTTTAAGTAAGATGTAATCAATGTATAACATCAAATTACTTTCCAGTCTGCAACATAATGATTCAATATTTGTATATTTGTTGGAAGCAACACCTCTAATCATTTCTGTTTCAGTTCTTATGGTGTTACTTCTAAAATCACTAGATAATATGTTTTACTTTTCTGTTAAGGCTCACTTAGGCTTCCCTTGTGGCTCAGCTGGTAAAGAATCTGCCTGCAATGTGGGAGACCTAGGTTTGATCCCTGGGCTGAGCAGATCCCCCGGAGAAGGGAAAGGCTACCCACTCCAGTATTCTGGCCTGGAGAATACTGCATAGTCCATGGCATCACAAAGAGCCACTTACTTTGGACAGTATCAGTTGACTTTCTGCTACAACAGGAAAGCATTCATTACTAAAACAGATGCATATTCATGTTCCAAAAATTCATTTTTTACTTTTATACTTTAAATGCATTAATACTTAAATATGCATGGACTATTCTCACAGACGTGTGAAACACAAAACAGCAGAGAGACTGCAGAGCAATGCCTCTCTCATAATCATTCCACCATCCCTACCTCCTGCTGTCCATGCCTTTGTATAATCCCTTCCTCTTTCGTGGGAAGAGTGATTTTCATCCAACCAATGGAATAAGGAAAAGGCAATGGGATGTCACTCCCATGGTTACATCATATAGACTGTCTTTGTTGGGAAATGTAAATGGCCATGTTGGGAAAGTTCTGTGGCAAGAAACTGTGGGGGACCCCTATGAGCTGGAGCTAGGGATAGTCTCTAGTCAAAGGGCCAGCAAGGATCCAGGGTCCTCAGTTCTATAAAAGGAAATTAAATCTGCCAAAAAATCTAAGTCAGCCAAATAGTAGATTCTTTGCCAGTTAAGCATCCATATGAGAACACAGGAAGGAGGGACCCTTAACTTCAGCCATATGAGACCCTAAGCAGGGAACCTCCACAAGCTGTGTGGATTCCTGACCCACAGAAACGGCGAGACGATAAATGTGAATTGTTTGAAACTTGTGGCAAACTGTTATACAATGGAAAACTAGTGTAGTAAGCTAACAGAAATAGTCCAGGCAATCCTGAGCTGGAGTAAGGACACAAGAATGGAATACAGAGGTATGAAGCTTACACTGTGAAATGGCCTTAACATTGAGTGGCTATTAAATGCTAAGTATAACCAAAGTCAGAGGTAATTCCAAGATTCTAAGCCCTCACAAAGACAAGATAATGGTGCCATTACCCAAAAAGAGAGACATCAGACGTATAAAAATGCCACAAAAGCCTCCCAAATGCTTTGACGATGACTTTCAGATCAGAGATCTGTGGTGCGACCAATCCAAGGGGTAGGGAATTCTAAGCCTGTTATTTCATATCTGGGTTTCAACTCAGTCTCTCTCCTGACCTTGTCATTGATCACTAAAACAATCAATAACCCTTACAGACTTCCTTCTTCTGTCCCATAGGAAAACTAACAGGTCCCTATCACTGTCCCAGGATTTCTATCTACAGTCTCCATCTTCCAATCAAGAACCAAGTCCTATCATCTCAAAAAAGATACACGTTTTGTTCTGTTTTATGGGGGTGGATGAGTTTAGCTGTGATGCGTCCTGGCAGAACTTCCCCACAAAAGATGGTAATTAGGGATGCAGAGTGTCAGAAAAATCATCATGGAAAACAAGGTGAAAGAGTCATGCAAACAGGGAGCAGTGACTGAAACTGTGAGGCTGTCAGAAGGAAGTGTGATATCATGGCTGAAGACAGAACTCTCTGGAATACCCGTATAAGGAAGGAATTAGAAAAGAGTAAAAGAGCTAGCTTTCTTAATTTATTCATTTTTCATAGTTCAGTTCAGTTGCTCAGTCAGGTCTGACTCTTCGCAACCCCATGAACTGCAGCACGCCAGGCCTCCCTGTCCATCACCAACTCCCGGAGTCCACTCAAACCCATGGCCATTGAGTCGGTGATGCCATCCAGCCATCTCATCCTCTGTTGTTCCCATTTCCTGCTGCCCTCAATCTTTCCCAGCATCAGAGTCTTTTCACATGAGTCAGCTATTTGCATCAAGTGGCCAAAGTATTGGAGTTTCAGCTTCAACATCAGTCCTTCCAATGAACACCCAGGACTGATCTCCTTTAGGATGGACTGGTTGGATCTCCTTGTAGTCCAAGGGACTCTCAAGAGTCTTCTCCAACTCCACAGTTCAAAAGCATCAATTCTTCAGCACTCAGCCTTTTTCACTGTTCAACTCTCACATCCATACATGACTACTGGAAAAATCATAGCCTTGACTAGATGGACCTTTGTTGGCAAAGTAATGTCTCTGCTTTTAAATATGCTGTCTAGGTTGGTCATAACTTTCCTTCCAAGGAGTAAGTGTCTTTTGATTTCATGGCTGCAATCACCTTCTGCAGTGATTTTGGAGCCCCCCAAAATAAAGTCTGACACTGTTTCCACTGTTTCCCCATCTATTTCCCATGAAGTGATGGGACCAGATGCCATGATCTTAGTTTTCTGAATGTTGAGCTGTAAGCCATTTTTTTTACTCTCCTCTTTCTCTTTCATCAAGACGCTTTTTAGGTCCTCTTCACTTTCTGCCATAAGGGTGGTGTCATTTGCATATCTGAAGTTATTGATATTTCTCCAGGCAATCTTGATTCCAGCTTGTGCTTCTTCCAGCCCAGTGTTTCTCATGATGTACTCTGCATATAAGTTAAATAAGCAGGGTGACAATATACAGCCTTGATGTACTCCTTTTCCTATTTGGAACCAGTCTGTTGTTCCTTGTCCAGTTCTAACTATTGCTTCCTGACCTGCATACAGGTTTCTCAAGAGGCAGGTCAGATGGTCTGGTATTCCCATCTCTTTCAGAATTTTCCACAGTTTCTTGTGATCCACACAGTCAAAGGCTTTGGCATAGTCAATAAAGCAGAAGTAGATGTTTTTTCTGGAAGTCTCTTGCTGTTTCAATAATCCAGCGGATGTTGGCAATTTGATTTCTGGTTCCTCTGCCTTTTCTAAAACCAGCTTGAACATCTGGAAGTTCACGGTTCACATATTGTTGAAGCCTGGCTTGGAGAATTTTGAGCATTACGTTACTAGCGTGTGACATGAGTGCAATAGTGCAGTAGTTTGAGCAATGTTTGGCGTTGCCTTTCCTTGGGATTGGGATGAAAACTGACCTTTTCCAATCCCGTGGCCACTGCTGAGTTTAATGAGGACAGGTAAAAACATATATCCGCCTTATTTGACATGTAGGAGGTCACTGGTGACTTCTTACAAGACTTCAAGGATTTCAAAAATTCTTGGGACATGGTGTGGAGGCTATACTCTGAGAAGTTAAAGAGTGAATGGAAAATTCCTTATCCTACACCAAAGAAAAGGATATACTAAGCCAGAGGTTTTATCTGTTATCTCCTTTACTCCTTATCATACTCATCAATATAAGGCAGGCATATAAGCTCTACTTTAAAAATGAAGGCAGCAAGTCTCCAAAAGTTGACTTGTCAAAGGTCATAGTGCGAGAAAAAGGCAGAGACAGGGCTAGGACACCAGCTCATTTGGACTTAGAGCTTCTGCCACATGTGTCTCCCCACATCAACTTCTTGAAAAGTAAACCCAAACATCAATCCACAGCAAAGCAGAAATATCAGTAATGGGCCTGATCTAATGAAGAAATATACAATCACAGAAATAAAGTATAATGTCTCTTTTTATTGAGACTGAAGGAAACTAATATTGTGTCCCAGTGAGGGTGAAAAGTCCAATGCCATGATTAATAATTGCAACAGGTCACAATTATTCAGTCACCAAACCTACCATACACCAGGTGGAGTTCTAAGCTCTTCACACATTAATCCATGAATGTAACAACTCTGTGTTATACAGACTCTTAGAATCCCTATCTTAAAGAGGAAACAAGTTCAGAGAGGTCAGGTGTACTCTTCCAAGGTTACACCATCAGTAAGGGCAAAACCAAGGCTTACACCCAGCATTCTGTCTCCTAGGTCCATGCGCTTAACTTCTCTGCTGTAAAACACCCCAAGTGACCAAGTTGGGAATATAAACCCGGATTTGTATATTCCAAAGCTCACATTATCTCTATTATGTCACAGTGACTGTGACAAGAGTCACAGAATCCTTTAGTTTCAAGAGAAAAAGAGGTGTGGCTTATCATTCAACAGATGTCATTAGCAGAAGTGGGAGACCTGCCACACAATCCTAAAAAAGTGAAGTATCTAATTTAAGGCCTTCTCAGCAGGAGCAGAGAGCTAAGCTTTTGCCCTGTGCCTGAGCTGTCGACTAACGTATCAGAGAAAGCATAACTCAACGTCTTTTATTCAAGAGGAATGGAGTCAACATTGGATTCAACTATAACCCTGGGCCAGGGACGTCAAGCAACGTGTACTACTGAGTCCTGGTTGGTCAGAACGCATTAAGCACAAAGGAAGGTAACTTTCAGGTGGGTGTCAGAAATGGAGGAAGTCTGGAACTAGGAATAGAATGGACAATATACGTGGAGAAAAACAAGAGCACAGCTAAAAGAGACGGAACCTAATTGCTGAATAACCAGCAATTTGCAACCTCCGAGTTGCACTGAGTGCTACCCTCCCTGGTCTTAAATAGATGTATTCTTTGTGAGCCCCAGGAACCACCAATATCTGGATACAATCAGTCTAAAGCCTTAGAAGGATTTCCCAGGTGAACGGCTGGCTGGATGACGTGAATAAAGACAGTTAAGGAAAAATTAGTGCTGCCTCTATTGGGTTGGCAAAAATGTTCATTTGGATTTTTCCACATTGTCTTACAGAAAATCCCAAACAAAGTTGTTGGCCAACACAACACTTTCAAATAGAAACAAAGGGGGAAAGAAGGCTTCCAGTGTGACTAGAAGCAAATACTGTCCTCTTATTTTATATTTATGAAATGATTTCACCTCTTTTATTTATTTGATTTCTTTAGTCAACTATATATTGCTTGCTTTTAAATGAGGTAGCTTTGAGAAATCTGGCTTCCTAAGACAAAGGAGGACAAAACCATTTGTCAACAGTTACTAAAGTTATGGTGCCTTTCTTTGGCAACTATTCCAAACTGCAAGCGCAACCTTAGGAGGAGTATTTAAATCTTAACAGGAGTTTCCAAACAATTCATTAACTTTATTACATTAACATAATAATATTCACTTATAGAAGTACCTTTAGTCCTGCTTAATTGTCCAATTAACATTTTTCATATGCTGAAAAAAAAATAGCACTTAACTAATAATAAATGTCTTGAAATGAAATATGATGAGCTAGATTATCAGCATAGCTAAATTTACTTCACTTTGTACTTTGAAGCTTGTCAAATACTTTATGTTTGCATGTTGGCAAATCTCCCAAGTTATCGGGGCCAAAACCAGGTAGGAAGGGTTCAACAAAGGAAGAAATTCAAGTGCAGTACCTCATCTTTTCCGATGAGCAGAGTATCTTCTAAAATCACTCTTGTCTCAGAAACTAATACTTTCACTCGATATTGGTTAATGATTCCATTTGGTTGTCGTGGTTTCTTCCAAGTAATTCTTATTTCCGTGGCTTCTACTTCTGCAACCTGCAAATCAAATACTGCACCTGGAACTAAAAAAGAGAAGAGGGAACTTTAAAAATACATTCCAAATTTCTAAAAATTCCTGAAGTCAGTTCATGACTGAAGACATATAAGCAGTTCTATTAGAAAACAGACTAAAACAATTTACTAATTTATTAACTATTGGATTTGTATCAGATCCTTTAAAAACACAGATAACTAATGTGAAATTTCTATACATTGTTCTCCACATGTACACAAGAAACAGAGTAACATGGAATAATTTTCAAAATGTTATAGCATTTTTTCAGAACAAATTAATTTATAAAAATAACTTTCCAGGGAAAGTTGTTTATGACTGATGTGAATTCCCAGTAGAAATCTTGAAGGCTTTACAAAAATTAAAACATACCAAAAGATAATATCTGGAATACTCTGAATGCAATTACATGTAGCTGGTAAACTCTATTAGGCAACTTTTAATTTATGTTTGAAAAATGAATTGATTTTTGTCTGCTGATTTTATAAATTATGTCAATCTCAAATTTCAGATGCCCTTACTCTTTGCAGTAGTAAAGAAAAAGAAGGAAAAACAATTGGTTTTAGATAAGGCACCAAGTACTTAAATTCCAGTTAGAAAGTCACTAAGTAGTGATCATTTTGTAATGTATAAAAGCATCAAATTACTAAATAAATACATAAAATAAAGGTATGTATGTCATCAAGAGCAACTACTAGGAAACCTCCCAGTACAACAAGAATAACCAACCAAGAAAAATTCTACTTTGAGCACTTGTCCTCTTTTAGTTTATATTTCATTGTGTGATTATTTACAATATGTTGGCTGAAGAAAGAGAAAATGTGACATAAAAATACTGTTCTTTATGATTAGGATGTTGTCATACATTAAATTTATTTCCCTAAGGTAAAATATTTCACAGATTTAGCAAACTCAACTTTGAAGAAACACAGGTTAAGGGTAAAATACAAATGAAGAATGACTCTATTATTCTTTAAGATAACAGAAAGGAATTAATGTCATAACTCCCATAAATATTATTTATAATTAATGAACCTAATTAAGCTTAAGTTAAACATGAAGTTAGCATAATCATGTAGTATTTCATATAAGAGATTAAGAGTTGGGTTTTTTGGTCTCTGTAATCAGTACAAAAAAATCTCCTTCGATATTTTAATAGGGTAAATATTTCTAAATATTTGTTGACTAGTGAATGACTAGATAGCTGAACTTTGGAGTAGAAGCCTATTATTTAATTATTGCAGTCAAGTCTCCAGAGTCCAGGATGGGTAAAACCTGTGCTCAAAATTAAGAGATAAATGTAACATGGGTACACTTATAACTTGTCAAATCTTTCAATCTCCTTTTCTAAAAACATTTTGGTGTATCTCTTTACAGAAGGATAATTGTTTACCTTGATTTCCCCACAAGTATTATAATCTGAAGGAAAAACAATTTAATCTTTGAAAGATGGAGGAATAGTTCTAAAGTAGAACCCCACAGCAAATGATTTATTCATTTGTCATTCAACAGACTGAGGACTTATCATGTGGTCACTGTTCTAGGCTCTTAAGGATACAGGGAGGAAGAAGACAGATAAAAAGCTTTTGCATAGGTCACCTCTTATATAAGTTTTATTTCACTACCATACATTGTTGCTAAACTTATGTTTCTTTCATATTTATCATATTTACACCATTCAAGAGTAGAAAACATTTCCAGTTAACCATAGAGTATGAAAACAACACAGCTCCTTAAAGGGCAAAGCTCCATTCCACCTTTCTTTGACATTTTTGGGGTTGCTATGTAGATGAAGTCTTAGTACTGCATAATATAAATCAAAGAAGAGATCTGGCATTTTCCCACCTAATTTGAACTCATGTAGAATCTCAATTGAAGAAGCCACTTTAATAACTACATTGATCAGAGTTATCAAATAAATAAACCCTACCTACTATAAAATAACTGAAACGGTCAGTACCATTTGATGCAACAAAAATTACCCACTACAGTATTTTTCAATTGTACTGTCTCTTATTCTGTTAGCCAAACCTGAAAATAATAGACATTGTTTATCTTCTAATTTATATTTTTCAATATAACTTAATAAGTATTGCCCCATAACACTAATGCCTAAACATCACAATCCAAAGTTAAGCGGTTCTATATTACCCTAAAAATGTACCCCAAACTTGTGTAAGAACAACTGTAAGGCTATCTCTTTTTTACGAAAGAAGAAAAAGCTTAGGGGATAAAGGAAATGAAGGACACAGCATTGTATCTTGTCTTTGGAAAGACACTCGATATGTTACACCACAAATTCTTATGGGGAAACCAGAGAAGTGTGGATTAGATCAAACTCCTTTAATATTGATACCAAATTAACTTAAGAAAATAAAACATACAAGGCAATTATTCATGGTTCAGCATTAATTCTGAAGGTGTTGTCTATGAGGATGACCTATGAATCATTCTCAGGTCAATACATCTATAAATTTTACTAATAAATAGCAAGCAGAGTATATATATAATTGGTAAAAAAATATTCCAAATGATTAGGAGTATACCTGTGGCTTATTTATGTTGATGTATGGCAAAAATCATCTCAATTTTGAAATGTAATTATCCTCCAATTAGCAAAAAAAAAAAACCCTCCTAGAAAACGATGAAATGGAGACAAATGGCATTGGGGTTAAGAAAATACATTAAAATAATTTTTGCCCTTATCTAGCAAATTAAACTTCCACTGGAAGTGAATTTTTAAAATTCTACTGAATCTGAAAATTTGAAAAATAAAAATCATGGAGAATCCTGAAAAATATAAAGTTGACAGTTTCTCTGTGATCTCCCTACAAGGATGTTACTACTATTTGCAGAAAATAGCAAACTGAAATTACTGAGGACAAGTCTTCACTTCAATAGTCCATTTATGGAGAGCAAAGATGGATTCAATACTTTTTTTGCTTTTAAGACATGATGTAAACTTCCTTAAAAGATATTTGACACTAGTCATAGAGAAGTTTTACGGGATTTTGAAGCAGTAAAATTTACTTAAGATTTTTTTAACCCACGTAAAAATAACAAACAAAAATTGGTTGTCAATGCTATATTCAGCAGATTGTTTCATTTTGGAATGGCAACTATGATATTTTGTAACATTGGAAATTATTATCATTTTTTCCAAAACCATGTCTTCTTCATGCCTAAGTAGAAATCTGCTCAGTAGGATATGCAAAAATATTATGAAAAACATAGGATAACTGCTTTCATAACATCATGTTCATTTGCTTTGATAGACAATGGACCATATCATTCTCAGTATTAATGAAACCAGCCCGGTTATAATGTGATAACACGCATTTTCTATAAGAAATCAATTCAATATTTTTCTATGAATATCTGGAGATTTGTTAGAAGCTTGTTTGCTTTAAAATAAATTAATTTAAAAGCTCGCCCTAATTGATTTCCTAATTAGACTATAGACTATTTTTTAAATATGAAGAATAAAACTAGAATATGAATAATCTGTTATATTAATGAATAAAAAGAATACTAGAAAATTAAAATATCAATTATAATTCAAAGTACATATGTTCTAATGAGTTATTTGATTGTTCTCATATAGCTTAAAGATTCCTTTATGGCCAATTTTTAATTAGTGGGACCAGGATTAACGAGTGTGTCAGAGTCTACGTTCACTGCATTTGCCCCAGTATTTCGCTGAGAGCCTATGGCTGAACTAGTCCTTGAGAACTGCACAGAGGAAGCAGGCATGCAGAGGAAAGAACCACGCCACGCTTGCCCTTACAGCAACGAAGGCCACCTAGTTTACCTGGATGTGGTGAGCAGGTGATGAGTAGTTCAGAAGGCAGTGAGACAAACCTGAGGTGAACCACGGGGTACACAGGGCAAACCGAGTCATCTATTCAAAATAACTCGGCATCAAAAACAGCCCATGTGAAGTATGCGGAACGATGTCCTTAAGTATTCTATTTATTATTTTGTAAGTTAAAAAATAAAGACATAAAGAAAGGGAAATAAAGGCTTAACTGATATCCTAAATAAAATGGAATTGTATGTGGCAGTGTATTATCTGGGCTTGCCTGGGGACCCAGACAGGAAAGAATCTGCCTGTGATGCAGAAGACTCAGGTTCGATCCCTGAGTCAGGAAGATCCCCTGGAGAAAGGAATGGCAACCCACTCCAGTATTCTTGCCTGGGAAATCCCTTGGACAGAGGAGCCTGGTGGGCTACAGTCCTTGGGGTTGCATAGAATTGGACACGACTTGACATCTCACTCACACACACACACACACACACACACACACACACACGCACGCACACACGCGCGTGCACACACACACACACACACACACACACACACACACACACACACGCTGTATTACCTAGTTCCCTGTTTTGGTCAAATGCTGTAGGCCGAGAATGATGACAATAAAACAATTATCTTAAATTGCGGATTCAGTTTAGGAGCACCAAAATCAGCTTAATTTGAAATAAGATGGAATTTATTTAATTGTACAACATGAGAACAGAAATGGGTCAACTGGGCTGGCTGAGAAAAGACCAGCTTCAAGGGCTCTAAGTCTGATAAAGGCCACGCTGCTGGCATGTTGTGTTTAGCACCATACATAAATCTGTCTAGATTTCTTGAAAATTCTTAACAGCAGATTTAGGTGGAAGTGGGAGAAATTTCAGGTCCAAGGGAGAAGACATACATGCTAAGATTCCTCTGATATAAATGCAAAAGAGAAATTTTGGTATGAGAAAAATAAAAACACTTTGTTTCTGAGGATGCTGCTCTTTAATCCGTGTATTGAAACCACGTACACGTTACTATCTTCATTTGAAATCAATGTAACATAAATTTTACTTTCTTTCCATAGCAAAATATTCTCAAGGGTCATTCTTTGAAATGGGGGAGAAGTACAGAATTCCCGAATAGTTGCTGCCCTCTCATGGACAAACACTCCAATGATTTATCTGATGAAGGCATGCCCAACCTTGTTTGTGTGTGTGTATGCCTGTGCTCATGTGCACACACGTGTATTTAACTCACAACTTACTGAAGGTTAGCTATCACATAAACAAAATCTGTTTTATCAAGTGTTCGTGTGATTGTAAAGATAAATTGTTGAATTCTCCTAAATAAGTACAATAGATAAAGGCATTGAGCAAATTTGGTGTGGGCCCAGGAAACAGGTTGTAAAATGGCATGGTAATATTTTTAAACACTACAATTAGCCTTAGACTGTGGTATTTAACATATACAAATAACAAGTTTCTATAGGAGAGATTTTGAAAATAATTTCAGTCTATTATGGTAAATTTATATTATGCACCTTCCAGGAACCCTCAAATGCTTAGAATATCCTTTTGATTATACATAGCATCACCGACTCGACAGACATGAGTCTGGGCAAACTCTGGGAGCCAGTGAAGGACAGAGAAGCATAGTCCATGGGGCTGCAGAGAGGTGGACATGACTTAGTGACTAGCGGCAACAACAGCACAGGCATCGTGGGGTATATGGATTTCTCTGAACATTATTTTGTGGAAAACAGAATATACAATAATAAATAATGTGGTTTAAACCATACTGAATGCATTTAGTCCTCTTGAGACTTTGCCAGGACTACTCCTTGCGAAGATGCAGGCTGGCACAGCGTGTACTGTTTTGCTATAATGTTCACTTGATCTTTAGCCCCTCTTAACATGAAGCCTGCTGTGGGTTTAGTGTTCTGAGGAACACATGTTCAGAATGTACTAGGGAGTACTCTGATACAGAAACAACATGAATTAGATAATTATCAACCAAATAGTTTCTAATACAGTGTTTAACCGATTCAATAAAGTTCTCATTCACACACTAGAGGAAATGGTCTTACCTTCTGGAGGAGTGAATGCTGAAATATTTGACTTAGGTCCAATCCCTGCACTGGTTTCAGCCGCAACATAAATGTCATATACAGTAAATGGTGTTAGATTAGTGAATGCAAACTTAAGGTCCTTAGTGCTATTATCTAAAATCCGACCTACAAAAAGCAAAACATAACTGTGGATTATGTATTCCTCAAGCATGTAATCATTCTTGCATTAAGTATAGAGTAATTAAAATGTCAACCTCTGCATGGACATTCACTATTACAGTTTTAAAAGTGAAGGTATATTAAACATTTAGCTTAGAATTGCACTGGTGTCAATTTAACCAAGATGGAAAAGAAACATAGAAATATTTCATGTTTAAAATTACTTTTATATTAATACAAAGCCCTATTGAGCTGTCATGTTATTTTTTGGCATATTTTAAAGGAATACGTTAGGTTTTACCAATATAAAAGCAGTGACACTGTTTCATACTCAAATTCAATTAAAATGCTAAACCTATCTTTTATAAAAATATATATTTAGAAATGTTCTGTAGTTTAGTTTCTGAGCAAAATTTCTTAACTGGGCCATCATGAAAATTCCTTAAATCCTCAACTTTATTTCTGAACAGCTTTTTCCCCTTCTTGCTATACCTGAAACCTAGCTCTCCCCTGAGACCACTGCCTCTGTTCCCTGCAGATCTTCCTCAAGGCTGGTGATAACTTACGTTTTCCCCAGAGCCTTCAAGTGACTAGATGGTCAGGTGTGATATGTGTTCTTGCTCCTCCTTGCCCTGTCTGAGACTGTTCTAGCTCCCTGCTTAGAAAAGTCCACAGCTTTAGCTCTCATGCCACCAGTGACACTCACTGACTCTCATTGTTCTGGTGACCTTTGCACCCCAGGATCACTCACTCTCACTCTGGATGGTTCAGCTCCTGCTTCAATGTCACTGTCTTCAGTGCTGCCATATGAATGGCTGTGCTGGTGGTAAAGAACCCACCTGCCAGTGCAGGAGACTTAAAGAGACACGGATTCGATTCCTGGGTTGGGAAGATGTCCTAGAGAATGGCATGGCAACCCACTCCAGTGTACTTGTCTGGAGAATCCTTTGGACAGAGGAGCCTGGCGGCTACAATCCACAGGGTTGCAAAGAGTAGGACACAACTGAAGTGACTAAGCACGTATACACGCCATATGAATTTGCGGTAATTTTTACACTCCTAGAGATCATCCTTAAACCACTCCAAGCTCTCCTTAAGTAATCTAGTCCTACACTAGACCTCAGTCACTCCTTCACCATTATAACAGACATCCCTATTACCAGTAACTGTAAATCCTCCATTATCTCAATTTCATGAAGCTATCTCTACTCACACTTTCTGTCTCCTGATCACTGCTCTAGAAGCCAAAACAAACAATTTTGGGGGGCCTCCAGTCCATTGATCTTACCACCTACTTTTGTTTGATTCCTCACCACTCAATGTCCACTCTTCATCCAGCCTCAGTGACACTACCAGTAATAATCACTGCTTTGCATTAAGTTGAGGGGAGTTGGAGAAAAAGGCAAATCCATTCTGATATCACTTTATTCATCACCACACTTCAAATGAGCCCTAAATGGTGCTCAGCACCTGACTTAATTTCAGTAGGACAGTCACTCTCTACTTTTGTAGAGGAATATTTACATTTTTCCTTCCCAATTGATGGTACTACTTCTCATTAAATTGGAAAAACTAATCATTCAGAAGACATACGCCACATACACCCACCAACAACCACCTCGTATTAACAGCATCTACACCCATAGACTCTGCCTTACAAACTGTTATAATGGATAAAAAACCATCTGGATTTTTATCTCAAACTAATCCCCACATTTTCTACCTACACAAAGACATCTTTCCAATAACTCTTGCCTGTCTTATATAATTAATTGACTTAGTCTTCTTTCTTTATTCCCATCAGCAAGCAAACATGCTTCATTTGTTCCCTCTGAAGGGAAAACCTGTTAACTCTGCTCACTCCCCACCCCTCTACCTACTTCCATTCACGGCTTCACTTTGCAGCAAATTTCAAGAGTTGTCTATCATCCACTGCTTCAGTGGTCTTCACTTGTTCTCTCTTCAATCAGGCATTCACCCACATATCCATCATAACTGTTCATAGTTAGGATGGCTAATGACTTCCATGTTGCTAAAGTCAATAAGTAGTAGATATACCTTTTTGACTTTTTAGCCTCACAGATGGAAGAGTACCTTATTAAAATTTTGGAAAATAATACCAAATAGAAGAGGTGTGTCTGGGTATCCATGTGTGTCTATGTATTGAGCAGGGAGTGGGGGAAAGGACTATCATATTTTTAGGTCTGAAAACATTTCAGAACTTCAGGAGCCTAAATACTGTATATTGTCAACCTGCTTATTTAACTTACATGCAGAGTACATCATGCAAAATGCTGGGCTGAATGAAGCACAAGCTGGACTCAAGATTGCTGGGAGAAATATCAATAAGCTCAGATATGCAGATGACACCACCCTTATGACAGAAAGTGAAGAGGAACTAAATAGCCTCTTGATGAAAGTGGAAGAGAAGAGTGAAAAAGTTGGCTTAAAGCTCAACATTCAAAAAACTAAGATCACAGCATCGGGTACCATCACTTCATGGCAAATAGATGGGGAAATAGTGCAAACAGTGACAGACTTTATTTTGGGGGGCTCCAAAATCACTGCAGATGTTGACTGCAGCCATGAAATTAAAAGACGCTTGCTCCTTGGAAGAAAAGCTATGAAAAATCTAGACAGCATATTGAGAAGGAGAACTTTGCCAATAAAGGTCTGTCTAATCAAAGCTATGGTTTTTCCAGTAGTCATATATGAATGCTAGAGTTGGACTATGAAGAAAGCTGAGGGCTTAAGAACTGATACCTTTGCACTGTGGTGTTGGAAAGATCCTAAGAATCCCTTGGACTGCAAGGAGATCCAACCAGTCAATCCTAAAGGAAATCAACCCTAAACATTCAATTGGAAGGATTGATGCTAAAGCTCAAGTTCCAATAATTTGGCCACCTGATGCGAAGAATTGACTCATTGGAAAAGACCCTGATGCTGGGAAAGTTGGAAGGGGGGAAAAAAAGGGGATGACAGAGGATGAGATGGTTGGATGGCATCACTGACTCAATGGACATGAGTTTGAGTAAACTCATGAGTTGATGATGGACAGGGAGGCCTGGTGTGCTGCAGTCCATGGGATCACAGAGTCAGACACTACTGAGCGACTGAACTGAAGGTGCTCAGGAATGAGAAATAAAGGTTACTCATGTGATTCATGACAGATTCCTAGAAATTTCAAAATGATTAATCTGGAGGTTTGTTTATTTTTCCATTCTTTCAAATAAATGGCAATATGTGCACTCACGTCATCTCATTACTATCTGAAAAAAGAAATTTCTTTCATAGAACCATAGAATCCTGGATTAAGAATTACAGAGCTTAGCTTCAAAATATCTGACAAGTAGATGTCCAGCTCTTACTTCTTCATAAAGATGTGACCTTACTACACTATAAAGTTGCTCATATTATTTTTAGAGACTTCCAATTATTTGAAGGTAAGAGAAACCCAGAAGCGTAGCCGAGAGGAGATACCCCACGTTCAACGTCAGGAGGGACGGCCTTGAGGAGATACCCCTCGTCCAAGGTAAAGGAGCAGCGGCTGGGCTTTGCTGGAGCAGCCGTGAAGAGATACCCCATGTCGAAGGTAACAGAAACCCGAGTAAGAGGGTAAGTGTTGCAAAAGGGCATCAGAGGGCAGACACACTGAAACCATAATCAGAAAACTAGCTAATCTGATCACACTGATCACAGCCTTGTCTAACTCAATGAAACTAAGCCATGCCGTGTGGGGCCACCCAAGGCAGAAGGGTCATGGTGGAGAGGTCTGACGGAGTGTGGTCCATGGGAGAAAGGAATGGCAAACCACCTCAGTATTCTTGCCTTGAGAATCCCATGAACAGTATGAAAAGGCAAAAATATAGGACACTGAAAGATGAACTGCCCAGGTCAGTAGGTGCCCAACATGCTACTGGAGATCAGTGGAGAAATAACTCCAGAAAGAATTGAAGGGATGGAGCCAAAGCAAAATCGATGCCCAGTTGTGGATGTGACTGGTGATAGAACCAAGGTCCGATGTTGTAAAGAGCAATACTGTATAGGAACCTGGAATGTTAGGTCCATGAATCAAGGCAAATTGGAAGTGGTCAAACAGGAGATGGCAAGAGTGAACATCGACATTCTAGGAATCAGCAAACTAAGATGGACTGGAATGGGTGAATTTAACTCAGATGACCATTATATCTACTACTGTGGGCAAGAATCCCTTAGAAGAAATGGAGTAGCCATTATAGTCAACAAAAGAGTCTGAAATGCAGTACTTGGATGCAATCTCAGAAACAACAGAATGATCTCTGTTCGTTTCCAAGGCAAACCATTCAATATCATGGTAATCCAAGTCTACGCCCCGACCAGTAATGCTGAAGAAGCTGAAACTGAATGGTTCTATGAAGACCTACAAGATCTTTTAGACCTAACACCCAAAAAAGATGTCGTTTTCACTATAAGCGACTGGAATGCAAAAATAGGAAGTCAGGAAACACCTGGAGTAACGGACAAATTTGGCCTTGGAGTACAAACTGAAGCAGGGCAAAAGGCTAGTAGAATTCTGCCAAGAGAACACACTGGTCATATCAAACACCCTCTTGCAACAACACAAGAGAAGACTACACATGGACATCACCAGATGGTCAACACTGAATCAGATTGATTACATTCTTTGCAGCCAAAGATGGAAAGAGCTCTATATAGTGAGCAAAAACAAGACCAGGAGCTGGCTGCGGCTCAGATCATAAACTCCTTATTGCCAAATTCAGACTGAAATTGAAGAAGGTAGAGAAAACCACTAGACCATTCAGGTATGACCTAATCAAATCCCTTATGATTATACAGTAAAAGTGAGAAATAGATTTAAGGGACTAGATCTGATAGACAGAGTGCCTGATGAACTATGGATGGAGGTTTGTGACATTGTATAGAAGACAGGGATTAAGACCATCCCCAAGAAAAAGAAATGCAAAGAGAAAAATGGCTGTCTGAGGAGGCCTTACAAACAGCTCTGAAAAGAAGAGAAATGAAAAGCAAAGGAGAAAAGGAAAGATATTCCATCTGAATGGAGAGTTCCAAAGAATAATAAGGAGAGATAAGAAAGCCTTCCTTAGCAATCAATGCAAAGACATAGAGGAAAACAATAGAATGGGAAAGACTAGAGATCTTTTCAAGAAAATTAGAGATACCATGGAATATTTCATGCAAAGATGAGCTCTATAAAGGACAGAAATGGTATGGATCTAACAGAAGTAGAAGATATTAAGAGAAGTGGCAAGAATACACAGAAGAACTCTATAATAAACATCTTCATGACCCAGATAATCACAATGGTGTGATCTCTCACCTAGAGCCAGACAAACTGGAATGAGAAGTCAGTGGGCCTTAGAAAGCATCACTACGAACAAAGCTAGTAGAGGTGATGGAATTTCAGTTGAGCTATTTCAAATCCTAAAAGATGATTCTGTGAAAGTGCTGCACTCAATATGTCAGCAAATTTGGAAAACTCAGCAATGAGGACTGGAAAAGGTCAGTTTTCATTCCAATCACAAAGAAAGGCAATGCCAAAGAATGCTTGAAATACCGCACAATTGCACTCATCTCACGCGCTAGTAAAGTAATGCTCAAAATTCTCCAACCCAGGCTTCAGCAATATGTAAACTGTGAACTTCCAAATCTTCAAGCTGGTTTTAGAAAAGGCAGAGGAACCAGAAATCAAATTGCCAACATCCACTGGATTATTGACAAAGCATGAGACTGCCAGAAAAACATCTATTTCTGCTTTATTGACTATGCCAAAGCCTTTGACTGTGTGGATCACAATAAACTGCGAAAAATTCTGAAAGAGATGGGAATACCAGACCATCTGACCTGTCTCTTGAGAAACCTGTATGGAGGTCAGGAAGCAACAGTTAGAACTGGACAAGGAACAACAGACTGGTTCCAAATAGGAAAAGGAGTACGTCAAGGCTGTATATTGTCACCCTGCTTATTTAACTTATATGCAGAGTACATCATGAGAAACGCTGGGCTGGAAGAAGCACAAGCTGGAATCAAGATTGCCTGGAGAAATATCAATAACTTCAGATATGCAAATGACACCACCCTTATGGCAGAAAGTGAAGAGGACCTAAAAAGCGTCTTGATGAAAGAGAAAGAGGAGAGTAAAAAAAATGGCTTAAAGCTCAACATTCAGGAAACTAAGATCATGGCATCTGGTCCCATCACTTCATGGGAAATGGATGGGGAAACAGTGGTTAACTTTAGGTTTTGGGGGGCTCCAAAATCACTGCAGATGGTGACTACAGCCATGAAATTAAAAGACACTTATTCCTTGGAAGAAAAGTTATGACCAACCTAGACAGCATATTGAAAAGCAGAGACATTACTTTGCCAACAAAGGTCCATCTAGTCAAGGCTATGGTTTTTCCAGTAGTCATGTATGGATGTGAGAGTTGGACAGTGAAAAAGGCTGAGCGCCAAAGAACTGATGCTTTTAAACTGTGGTGTTTGAAAAGACTTGACAGTCCCTTGGACTGCAAGGAGATCCAACCAGTCCATCCTAAAGGAGATCAGTCCTGAATATTCATTGGAAGGACTGATGTTGAAGCTGAAACTGCAATACTTTGGCCACCTGATGCAAATAGCTGACTCAGTGGAAAAGACTCTTTTGCTGGGAAGGATTGGGGGCATGAGGAGAAGGGGACGACAGAGGATGAGATGGCTGGATGGCATCACTGACTCGATGGACATGGGTTTGGGTGGACTCTGGGAATTGGTGATGGACAGGGAGGCCTGGCGTGTTGCAATTCATGCGGTTGCAAATAGTCAGACACGAGTGGGTAACTGAACTGAACTGAATCATTTGAAATGGTTTTTTTGTTTGTTTGTTTTAAGCAGAAATCTGATTTAATATAGCTTAAGCCCATTTTTCTCAAATACATCTGCAATCAGAGCAAGTCAAGGTCCTCCTGACCAAATATTTGAAAAAAATGTATCTCCTCTAATGTTTTTCTTGAGGGATTCTCTCTCATACTTTCAGCCCTTTGTCATGAAATATGGAACATGGACAAGGCTTTACCATCCTTATTTATGGCTTTTAACAAAAGGCTTTAAGAGTTTCAACATTGCTAAGGGTCTTTTAAAAACAGTTCAGTACTTTTTAAAAGGTTTGAAAATAGTAAAATATTTTATACAATTTTTACTCCAAAATATAAACATGCAATTGATTAAGACTTACCTGATGGTCCATATAATTCGACTCTGTAACTAAATTTTCCTGTTACTACAGTTGGTGGGTCCCATGATATTGTAAAGGACTTCCCTGTAATGTTGCCTGTTTTACAGTTTTGTGGTGGTCCTTCAGGCACTAAAATTATTATAGAAAAAAATGAGTTAAAAGCACTTTATTAAATACATAAAATACAAAATCAGAGAAAAAATAAAATATCACACAGCAAAGCATTTTTTCAACGTAAAGAAAAAATAGGCTATAATTGAAGAATGCAAATAAATGGTGGATCATTAAACTCTTATTTGAAACCATTACTCTTTTTATTTAATGTTGTACATGACTTCAAAAGGGTGTTTCATTCCTATGCAGGTCCTTGTACAGTTACATTTTCCTGAAGCATATATATTAATATGTGTTGCATTCAACAAGCCCTGAGCATCGGGCTTGATAAACACTCTCCCTCAGTCATACACAGGTGGAAGGGCCAAAGTAGTGACTCAACCTTCGGAATCTATTGGCAGTGATTTTACTTTTTCTATCAATATCTGATTTGGTTCTGAGAGGAAATTTATAACCTATATTCTAATGTAATGTTGGTGACATAAAGATAATAATGATGTTTAAAAGTCTGTTTTTCATTTGTTGTTGTTCAGTCAGTCAGTCATATCCGACTCTTTGCAACCCCATGGACTGCAGCACACCAGGCTTCCCTGTCCTTCACTATCTCCCAGAGTTTGCTCAAATTCATGTTCACTGAGGTCTATTTTTCATACATGTATCTAATATTTTAAAAAATCTTTAATTGAAATAAGACATTCAAAATATGTTTTCAAACAAACTTCTTCTTGTCAACCAAATTTCACTTTGTGTAACTCTCATGAATTTCTTTTTTTCTTAATAAGAAGTAAGGAGTATGTCAGAGGAAATGGTCTTATTCAGAGATTTTTATTTAAATCAAGGTAAAAAACCTTCACACTTACATGTAATGAAATGATAAGACCTAACACCTAAGTCGTCAGAAAAAATACTATGCTTTAGTAAAATAACCCTACCAGGAATAATGTTCACTAATCTAAAAATTATCAATCATAACTGAATGTCTGCTACTATTTATTTTGTCTTGTAGTATGTAATACAGTGACATAACAGTATCTCAGCTGGTAAGAATTTGCCTGCAAAAGACCCCAGTTCCACTCCTGGATCAGGAAGATCCCCTCGAGAAAGGATAGGCTACCCACTCCAGTATTCTTCAGCTTCTTTGGTGGCTCAGACGGTAAAGAATCCCCACAATGTGGGAGACCTGGGTTGGATCCCTGGGTTGGGAACATACCCCTGGAGGAGGGCATGGCAACCCACTCCAGTATTCTTGCCTGGAGAATCCCCATGGGCACAGGAGCCTGCCAGGCCACAGTCCATGGGGTCACAAAGAGTCGGACACAACTGAGCCACTAAGCACAGCACAGCCTACAAAATATAATTAAATATAGAAATACTATACTTAGAAACATGTACTCTTAGAATTCAGTAGTAATAATATCTCATAATGCTCATTTAATACTAACACCATATCCACAATGAAGACGTCTCCATTCATTACATAAAGAAACTGCAGTACAGAGAGGATACAGGTAGGTAGGCATTTTCTAACTACTGTTTTTATCTGATAAATGTTAATCACATGATATTCCTGCTACTGCAGGCATTATCTCCACATCTGGTAACAGCAATACCAGTGAGAGAATCATCACCAGATGATAACGTAAAATGTAGACGAACAGAGGCAATCATTAAAAATTCCTGAGACCACAGAATGATAAGAGCTGATTTTAGGAGCATGGTTATTAGCTCAAGAATCTTTTCTTTCAAATCTTCTTTCTCCTTTTAGATGCTTATGTCAGTATCTTAAAAGAATATTGAAATTGAAGATGCTCCAAATGGCATGCCTATTGTCCGTTATTAGGGAGAAAAAAGTTACTGAAAGAGAAGGAAAATCTTTAACAAAAAGATCTACATAAAAAAAAAAAAGAAAGATTATTCTATGAATAATTTAACTTTTTTTTCTTACCAAAAAAAAAAAAAGCCCATACCTGATTCCGGTGTTCTGACAATCGTACTATCAATATAACCTGCTTCAGTTGTAACAGCAGAAACTTCAAAAAGGTACGTCGTGTAAGGTCTCAAATGTGTCACTACAAAACTGATCGGCTCTTTCCACACAGAGCTCATCTTACTCCGTGACAACGTGCTAGATGAATACGTCGTGCGTGATGGAGGCGTGACTCTCCCCAGGGTTGGCGAAGGGCTGGTTGTACTCCATAAAAAAGATTCATTATTCTCCTTGTGAATAAAATAAGCATAAATGGAAAAATAATGTATCCCTTGGTAAAGTTAAGTGTGATTCATTTTTTATTTATATTACAAATATTATTTTGTGTGTGTACTACTCATTATAGCTACAGATAAATCTGCTAGATTTTAATTATACCCATTTACTGTCTACAGTTACAAGGTTAATACCACTGTCCACAGTTTTAGAAAAGAATATGCTTATTTATACCTTAATCTTTCTTATGAATAAGATTTCATGTGACTTTTAATAAAGGTATAACTACAGCAAAATGATTATTAAAAATTGTTTAAATCCACATTAAAAGCTTAAGAGCCAAAAAGATAACTTTTTTCTCTTTGTGAAATGTCAAACATACATCACTGTCTTACTATTGTGATCATTTTTCCCCATAAATATTCAAAAGATAATACCAAAAGAACATGTGGGTGTGTGTTTATGTATATTAGAAATATCTAAATTAAAAATATTTGTGACTTCCATTAACTGAAAGGATTTAGAAGTAAATTTGTCTTTTTATCAATACTATCACAATGATTACCAAAATTAATTTTAAAAAAGCATAATTACAGTATTTCCAAGGATTTCATATCAGTGCTTAGAGTAGTAACAAATTCTTCACTAAAGATAATATACAACAAAAACAATCTAATTCCACAAATTTACACTTTACTGTTTTGCTCCCTTCCTCTCCTGTCACATGGAAGCATTATCTTTTTCCCAGTGATATCATATGCTTTCCTACTTTAAAGATTATAAAGTATCCACCCTCACACAATCACCTACTTATACACTATGCCTATCAAGTCTTTCCAGAGCTCCCTAAGGGATTTTTAATATCTCACTCTTGACTTCTCAAACTCTTCTCTTATTTTACCTTAACTATAGCCAAGTGTATATATGCTGGGAGTTTCAAGATGTAATTTACCTAAAATTTTTGAGAGATAGAAAATGTTCCATGAGACTTACATTACATTCTGGCAGCTTCCCAGTCAAAATGTCCTCTACTCTGATTGAAACATCCTTCACGACTATCCCACTTCTGGCATGTTTAACACTAATCTTGAAGCTGGTAATTTTGCCATTTGGTTGCCGAGGTAAATACCAAATCAGGTTTACTGCTGAATAGTTAAAGGCCTCGACAGTGAGATTCACCACTTTTCCTGGAGCTGGGGACATAGGAGAAGAAAAATATTGTTATAAAACTTAGAATGACACTTACATAATTTGGGGATGTTACAATTCCCATGTTATATAAAATTAAATATGTAATACATTAGATAAAATCTATTTGGGTAATATTTCTTAAAATATATACTTGGGTATACTTTTTGAATTGATTTTGCCTTAAACAACAAATTAGAAATTGAGCCCACAGACTTGTGTTTAAGAGGCAAATAAGCTTTTTTCAGGATAAAGAAGTCAATAAATCCATCAATAAACTATGTCAAATAAGTCTGAAAAATATTCAATCAATAGTTGTTTGTGGTTATACAAATTTGAATAATGACTATCTTACCATCTGATATACTTTGGAATTATGTATTTAATGAAGAAGTAGCAAATTCTTAGATAATGAAGAAGTGGCAAATTCAAACAATTAGCCAACCATTTGCACAAAAATCACATTTATGGAATGTAAGTAAACATCCAGTGTCTAAAATAAAATGGATACCACCAACTGGTTGCAATTATTATATTTTAACCTTTATACACCCTCAAAATCAACTTTCATCAGAACTCATGATATCTTATTATTAAATATTAGTAATCTGCATAATAATAAGCTGTGGGCTATTTTAGTTGAGATGAATGTTAATTCAAGGTTAACTGTGGAAAACTGAAAAAGTAAATAATCAGTGTCCTTTAGAATATAGAACAACCATGACAAGTCACTGACTAAAGAAAAAAAAAAGATGTTTGAGATAAAACATGCCTAGTATGAAGAAATCAAATAACTAGAGTTTAGGTGTACATTGTAGAGTGGAATATCAAGATGTAATCTGAAAATTAAAGCCGTATAAATTATATAAGAAAGTTAGGCCCTGGGAAGGAGAGGTGTATGTGAATGGTATGAATTAAAGAGTAGTAAATAAGAAACTTAACAATAGCTGCATTTTAACAACAACAACAAAAAATAACAATTTGGGATGATGACTAATCATTAATAATGGATGACATGATGGATAGAAATTTTTTTCTTCACGGGAATTTATCAATGGAATTAAATCTTAAGAAGGACAATGACAATATGATAAGTCTCTAATACTAAAGATTTAGCACTAAAATTTCTTTTGGGTAGATAAATTATAACAAAAGAAAAAGTCTGTCAAATATCTGATGCTATAGAATTATAAGAACCAAAGCTTTTGCTATTAACATTAATCATTGTTTTAAATTTCTTTGTCTCAAGTATGTAAATTTTGTAAAAATGCCTGACGTTTATATTAATAACAGACTGCATACAAGTTGGCACATTTCCAAATTGGCCTTAGCAATCATGAGAATCTGCTCAAGTGTAGAGAAATTTGGATTTATAAGGTAATCAAACTTAATAAATTCCGAAGTATGATTTCAAAATATCTTGTAAAGCAAACTCAATAGATAAAAATTAATTAAATCTGTTAAACAACATTTAGTGAAAAAGAGGTTTTCTTATTAACTTTACATTATTTTTGCCCCAGTAAAATTTATGTTTTCTTTTTTTGACTTGATGGTGTCTGAAGACTAATTCTGGCTCTTTTTTGTAGCTGACAGGTCTTCCTATACTTTAAATATTCTAGTTTCTATCTCTGGACTTTTAGGTACCAAAATCCCATCATCTCTTGATTTTTATAGAGTGAATTTATCCATCTTGCTCCAAGTAAAGATATTATACTAAAGTATCAAAAAATTCTACTTATAAAGTCACATCATCTTTCAGATTAGCCTTTCACACACTTTGAGGTCATAGCTAAACAAGTAAATAGACAAGCATGTGAAACTAACTAAAACTTTTCAAAATGTACACTATACAAAACATACATTTTCTTGAACCAGAAAAAAATCTTTCTAAATAAAATACAGAGACTTCTATAAAGAATTTTCCTACATTGCTAAGGATCCATCAAGTTAAAAATGAAGGTACAAGGGATATTTCTAATATTTTAAAGCTAAAATAGACTCTACATTTGTCTGAAATAATGCTTCATGGGAAGTTAAAAAATTGAGATTTTGTACTTGTGGATGTAATATCAGCTTAGAATGGCATAATGGGCTAACTCTGTATGAATATTTCAGGAGTATTTTTATTCATGGAGCAAGAAATTATTTCTGGCTTAATAATAATAAATGCAATTTATTTATTCCACAGACATTTTCATTAAATTTGAGATCAGCATAACATAAATAATAAAAAGGCTTTGGGGGAAAAAATTGGACATAACTGATCTAAATAAACTTAGATTTATATCTTAACCTCAACATTTTTTAAAAATGATAAGGTAAGAGTGATTATGTGATTATGTAATTTCCCCAAGAAAACACAGCAAGTCAGAAACAGAATGAAACTCCTGTTCCAGGATTATTTCCATGCCTACCTAGAGTTTTACTTTGTCCCCGTCATAATATGCCAAGAGAGAGAATGACTCTAGAAATTATGTCAGTTAGCAGAATAGAAAATATATAAGTTCAAAATGCTGTCAAGATGAAATGATCATCTGAACTTATAATATACCAGGCTTTACCAAGATGAGTGTTTTTAAAAAAGAGCAAACTATTTGTTAAGTCATTCAAAAATTATTCCAATTATTTTCCCTAAAAGTGTAAGTCATAAATTGTCTTTCATATCCTAATGAATATTTAGCCTTAAACATAATAATTGTCTCAATTTTTAGTTGTGCTAATAATCTGAATATAAGTAGGTTCAATATCAGTAAAAGATTTCAAGAATCATTAGTTTATAATTTTAAATAAACTCTAGAATTTTCTCTTAATTCTTCCTATGGCATAGAGCATGTATTCACCCGCTTCTCTCAATGGGATTTCAAATAAGAACTGGACATAAAGCTTGTCACATGTTTCTTTTAACACTGACAACTGCATATTCCTCTCGAGATACACAGGGTCCATTTCAGTTTATCCCTTTGGCAATGAACTGCTAGAAGATTTTTATCTTTAAATATACAAAATATTTATAGTTATATAAAATTATAGAAACTTTTTTATAGCACTTCTCTAGTCAATTACTTGGGCTTCCCTGGTGGCTCAGATGGTTTAAAGAATCTGTCTGCAGTGCAGGAGACCTGGGTTTGATTCCTGGGTCAGGAAGATCCTCTGGAGAAGGGAATGGCAACCTACTCCAAAATTCTACAGAGGAGCCTGGTGGGCTACAGTCCATGGAGTTGCAGAGTTGTACATGACTGAGCAAGTAACACTTTGATCTATTACTTAGTAACCCATTTATTTATCTTATCCCACTAGAAGATAAACTTCACTAAAAATATTTGCTATTGATTGGAGATGCCATTATTTACTATTTTTCTATTTATTGGTTCTGTTTGCTGTTATGAATAAACAGCCAAATTACTAACTAAATAAATTACCTCCATTCCATAACAGCTTATTTTTATCACAAATGTTGTATTCTACTAGGCTAATATATGCAGTAAAAAGCAAGTAAATGTGTTATATGACAAGCCATTCAAATGGAGAAAAATTAATTTGTTGGCAATAAAGATGGATAGAAGGAAATAGGGGTTATTTTAGAAGGTGTCGTCAGGAAAGGTAAAGTGAGATTTGGATCAACTGGGGAGAGAGTTCTATGGATATTTGCTTAGTCACGTCTGACTCTTTGCGAAGTGGGTTGCCATCTTCCTCCTCCAGAAAATCTTCCTGATTAAACCTGCGTCTCCTGTACTGCAGGCAGAGTCTTTTATCTGCTGAGCCATTGAGGAAGCCCCTGTGGATATTCAGTGAAGGAGTATTCCAGGCAGGAGGAACAGCAAGAGAAAAGACCCTAAGATGGAAGATCAGCGTGACTGGAGTGGATGGAAGGAGTTGGAGAATAGAAAGAGATGATTCATTGAGGGTTAAGGGCCCCCAGAGCACTGCAGGTCATGGGAAGGACATAGGTTCTTGCTCTGAATGAGACAGGAGGCATGTTAGGAAGAGAGAAGTAACGGTAGTCTAGGTTCTGCTTCAAAAGATGATGTGACTCTTGTGGGGAGAGTACACGATAGGTAGGTAAGCTAGAAATAGGAAAACCAATGAAGAGGCATTCAAATGATCAGGCAAGAAATGGTAATAGGTTACATAGGGTGACTAACAATAGGGGTGAGATTCAGGGTGTATTTTGATATAATGCTGGCAGGATTTCTTGATAGATTATACAGGACTACTGACTGATTGCAATCAAGTGAAAGTGAAAGGGAAGTCGCTCAGTCGTGTCTGAGTCTTTGCCACCCCATGGACTGTAGTCTACCAGGTTCCTCCATCCTTGGGATTTTCCAGGCAAAAATATTGGAGTGGGTTGCCATTTCCTTCCCTAGGAGATCTTCCTGACCCAGGGATTGAACCCTGGTCACCTGCATTGTAGGCAGATGCTTTACTGTCTGAGCCACAGGGAAACAAGAACGACATCAAATTTTTCTTCTCAGCACTGGGAAAACGGAGGTAGCTTAAGTTGGTTTGGTAATGACTGCCAGGTATGGAATAATATGATAACCATTACAATCCATATTTCCAAAACTCTAATATCGTAATAATACCTATGACTTGATTTTAAAATGCAGGATGCAAATTTGCATAAATGGCACAAGCCTATGTTCAGTAATGTATAGTCACAAAGACATATATTCGTAGGAGAAAAAAGATCAGCCAGAATTGCATGTTTTTATATAACAGGGATAACTTTCATTTTGGGTTTTTCTGTATTGGGGGGGTATTTTTAAGTTTTCTAAGATAGTACTTAGTGTTTTTAGCATCAGAAAGAATAATATATATTTTAATGAATAAATTCACTATCCAAGAAGATTCTAAAAGTAATTGAATGGTGATGCTGTTGAAAATTTTATGCATTTTAGTGCCAAATTTTGTTTATATCCTTATTTATTTTAAATGATGGAAACTCTTAACTCAGTTAATTCAGAATAAGTGATTTAGGAAAATTACCACTTTCTGCAGTTTGGAAGAGAAATGGGTCACTAAACACTCCAATGCCAGCACTGTTTTCTGCAGCAACCTAGAACAGACCACAAAAATTACATTCAAGCTTTATACTCTCTAATTAAACAGAGTCTGAAATAATAAAATTTTGATTTGTCCATAAGATAAATAATAAAGATACTTTCCCCTCTAATTCCTAATAATATTCTCGAAGTAGAAGCAAATATAGAGCTATTCAGTACTTCCATTTCCCTTAAGTGAATATCTGCAACATAGTCTGAATTAACAGATTTCTCAGATGCCTGATAGAGAAATTAATAATCAAGTTTAATGTCTATTAGTAGCAATAACAATTTCAGTATTTATTAAGCAACTTCTGTACACTCAGGAATTGACTAGGGATTTTACACATCTCATCCACACAATCAATATACAGGGAATTATTATCAATATTTTATATATGAGAAAACTGGTTTAGAGAGGTCAAGTAACTTGCCCCATATCCCAGGAATAAATGGCAGAATCAGAACTCAGTTGAAGTTGTGTTTATTTCTAAAGCTCAATTTCTTCTAAGACACCATGATTATTTCTGTAATGAACATGAGACCATAAACACAACGTCTGACTTTGGAGTTTACAATCTAATCAGGCAAATTTTAAAAATAAATAGGGCCACTATGGAGAACAGTGTGGAGATTCCTTAAAAAACTGGAAATAGAACTGCCATATGACCCAGCAATCCCACTCCTGGGCATACACACCGGGGAAACCAGAATTGAAAGAGACACATGTACCCCAATGTTCATCATAGCACTGTTTACAATAGCCAGGACATGGAAGCAACCTAGATGTCCATCAACAGACGAATGGATAAGAAAGCTGTGGTAAATATACACAATGGAATATTACTCAGCTATTAAAAAGAATACATTTGAATCAGTTCTACTGAGGTGGATGAAACTGGAGCCTGTTATACAGAGTGAAGTAAGCCAGAAGGAAAAACAATACAACATACTAACGCATATATATGGAATTTAGAAAGATGGTAATGATAAACCCTGTATGCGAGACAGCAAAAGAGACGCAGATGTATAGAACAGTCTTTTGGACTCTATGGGAGAGGGCAAGGGTGGAATGATATGGGAGAATGGCATTGAAACATGTAAATTATCATATGTGAAATGAATCACCAGCCCAGGTTTGATGCATGATACAGGGTGCTCAGGGCTGGTGCACTGGGATGACCTAGATGGATAGAATCAGGAGGGAGGTGGGAGGGGGGTTCTGGAAGGGGAACACATGTATACCCATGGCGGATTCATGTCAATGTATGGCAAAACCAACATGATAATGTAAAGAAAATAAATAAAAATAAATAGATAGTCATTTAGACTAAATATTCTAGAATTTAAAAGATAGAAACTATTTTGGCTTGAAACATCTAGTCAAATACACTAGAATAGACAGAGAAGGTGTCATAAATGAGAACTCTTAAGCTTTTCCAAATGCCATAACTGGAGTCAGACAGCCTTGGTTTAAATTGCAGCTCTACCAATTCTCAGATAAAAAGGGTATCCTGTTTTCCTTTACTTTAAAACGGAAACAATATATCTATGTCATAGATTATTCTGAATACTAAATGAAATAACACACATAAAACACTAAATAAGATTTCCCCATATCATGTAGATTTGATATTGACATTTGAAGCTACCAAATGCACCATGTCAAATGCCCTTTGAAATTCTGCAATGGCTAACATACATTTGAATGTAATAAAAGTTACAACAGTGGTTAATAAAGTGTGGGGTAAGAAAGATAATAGGGCTTCCCTATAGTCCTGAAATTTATTCAAAGGAATAAAAATTTAAATTCTGTAAAAATAGATCTAAGCAGAATGAGGTTTGCTAAATTACCTTTCTATCAGTAACAGCTTCTTATATCACATTAAAAGATAATCTTTATTATTTTGAATAGTGTATCTTAACATAAAAATTAATTTTAATGTGAGCTTATAATAGAAAATATCTGTGCCAAATAATTTTCAGGTGTTAGAAAAAGGTTGCATGCTTTTAACTCATGTTTCTGCAGAGAAATAGCCATCAAATCTTTGATTTTTACCACTGCATAAGTAAAAGCCTATATTTTCCTTTTATCATTTGGGGGGTGCCTACTCTTGGTATGCTTACTCTCCTGTTATTTGATTCTGAAAATTGGCATACTTGCAATTTAAAAACAGGTAAGTATCTCTTTCTTATCATTTTTCCCATTTAGATGGTCATCTCAGTTATGTATGATCACATATTTACACAGCTTTTTCTCTTGAGTCAAGACTAAAGAACATATTGATATTCTACTGAAAATAGGAGGGGTGAGAAAATGCCTGTATTCTTTCCTATCCCCTGGAAATACCGTGTATGTGTGTTGCTCCGTCGTATCCAACTCTGCGACCCTGTGGACTGCAGTCTGCCTTGTGTCTCCTACACGGGCAGGCAGATTTTTACCACTAGGGTCACCACGTGTCTCTTAACTACAAACATTTTCACATGGCCTAACTAACATAAGACTGCTTTTCGCATGCTCTTCTTTAATACTTTAATCAAGTGTTCTTAGATTTTGTATATTTAGCACTGTAAAGACATTAATTTTTTGTAAACATAAAAGAGATCATATGCATCCAGGAAATATTTGCTGAATGGAACCAATTTGAATTTGTTGTTCTTTGAGAAACTGGTTCTTTAGAAACCTTCAAACCATTCTTCAAAATTACAATAACATGGAAATATAAGTGGATTAAGAGAAAAATAACAAAGTTAACTTCAAATTTGATTAAAAAGTAGAATATAGATGCTTGTAAAACCTATTAAACTTTATTTTTTTAAAGTCACTAAACTAATGCTTTCTAAAATAGATGTATTAAATAAATACACACACACACCCACACACATACACACACACACACACACACACACACAGATTATAACATTTGTTCAAGTTTTGAAAGCCCAAATGGGCAATGAGGACTGATTCAGATGATCACTCTTCAAGTCTCTTGCGGCAAAAGCTTGACCTGTTGGGATAAAACTCTTTCACTTTCAAAATGAATGAAATATTTTAATACTATTTATAAAAAAATTACCTTGATTTCATATGTTGTTCCAGGATTAAGATTAGTAAGAAGAACTTCGAGGCTGTCTGGTTTTGTTCTAACTTGTGTATACGTTGCCTGCATCCATGGACAAACTTCCTTATATTTTACCATGTAAGATATAATTCTCCCATTTGGATTAGGTGGTGTATTCCAAGACAGAAGAATCCCAGCAGATCCGACTCTTTCCCCCGCCAGGAAGACTGGAGGCCCTGGTTCTATTTCTCAAAAAAATGCATGTTGTTATAAGGTCAATCAATTACTGTATTTTCACAAACATATGTAAGGAAAATATTTACAAACTGTAGACTTTTAAAGTTTCCAAAGACTAAGACAAGTGTAAGTTTATCCTCCCTCGAGCTTTGCTACCAAGAGAAAAAAATGATTAAATGCTATGGGGAATACCAAAAACATTCTTTTATAAGAATGTGAAAAATGGAATGCTACTAAATAGTACATGCCAAATATAGTTTTAATGCCAAATAATTTTTCAGAAACACTCACTTGATGCAAGGCTTATACACAAACACTAAGGAAGGAAGAACCAGCCTCACAAACTGAGTAATTCTTTTGGAGCAAGTATAGTGAGTTTATTTTCATAGCTTTGTATTATTTAAATATTACCATTAACAGTGTCTCTGACCCATTTCACAAACAAGTATGGAAAAAATTATCTTTGCTCTTTGAAAGTAAAGGAAGATAAAGAGCCAGTAGAATGCAGGTTCTAAACAGATCACTTTCCTAAGTTTCCATTTTGCTTTAATTACTCAACTGGTTTCATGCATTCAATGCACATATTGCCAATGTATTAGTTCCACCCAATAGATTTATAAAGGGTCCAAATACTTTGTAAAAAAAAAAAAAAAAAGAAAGAAAATGGAAAACATATACTTACTTGTCACATTCGTTGTCACTGTTCTACTAACAGGTGAGCTATATGTGGTAGCAGAAATGGAAGAGATGGTTACATCGTACCGTGTACCGGGAACAGCGTTAGAAACATCAGCCTAAAACACCAAAAGTGATTGTGTTAAAAATTCTGAAATGTAGGAAAGCTAAAACAATAAATCTATCACAACCAAAAACGTCAAGTTAGCACTTCATAACTCTGCACTATTTATCACAATGTGCTTCCTATTATTGTAAAAATATACATTTGTTATAGCAGAAATATTTACCAAATAACATGCAATAAAAACTTACAAAACATACTAATTATCAAAGACTAAATCAGTATTTCCATCAATCCTAGTTCACTGTCACAACTATTTAAGAGTCCTAAGAAATCTACAGTCTATTGACTAGCCCTGGTTATTTACAAGTGTGTGTAAAATACCTGTGTCTCTGAAGTTCCAATAAAAAGCAAAAGAAAAATGATAAGAAAATCCATCATTATCACATTTTTCAGGCAGTAGAATCACATTGATGGCTCTAGAGAGAAATGTTGCCTGCATTAATGATTTAAAGACAGATCCTCCTGGCAAGTGCACAATTAATGAGCCTGGATTACTCAATAGCTCTGCCCTTTCTTTGTTAAACTATTCATGAACCCTTGGATGGTTGGCTGTGGGTTCAGGGTAGACTTAATAAACAAAACAGACTGCTAAGGTAACAGTCCACCAACGCTGAAACTTATACTCATCAATTCGGCGCCAGTGCTTTTTGTCTTGACCTTATGCTTTTAAAGAGGCTCAAAGGAGGAAGTTTTCATGGTGGATGAGTTTCATAAAGAATTTTCCCATTTGGACTAAATATAAAATACAAGTTGGCTTGGCCAAGTACAATAATGAAAACAATACCTGATATTCTCCACCTCCAAGATCTCTGATAGTAACAAAGCCACTGTCAGGAACAAGATCCACATGAAACCTGTCCACATGGCCAGAGGGTAGGCTCCAATGCAGAGAAAAGGAATGTGCAGAAATATTGAAAGCTTTCAGGTTCTCGGGTTTTTCCGGTTCTGGTATTGAAAAATAGAGGTTTAGAATAGAGTTATTCTCCTAAACTTTCCAAGGTAAAAGGAAAATCAATGGCTTAAGGGCCACGTTTCAAAACAACCTCTTTGCTAGAAAGTGTCAGAGCCTTTACATTATCGCTAACCCTCCATAGGTGTTAGGCATGTATCTCTTTTAAAATATCTAGTTTTAAGTTTAATTATCAGAAATGATATATCAATTTCTGTATCTGTTTCTGGGATATTCCTTATCTACTAAAATCTGTTGGTTGACCAGATTGTTTTTTAAAGCTTATGTTCTAACTAAAAAATCAAATCATTTTAAAAACAAGTAAGTACAAAATACTTACGCAATTACCTGGATATTTATCAAACAGAAAGTAATTTGAAAAAAATAACAAAATATGCCAAACATTTTTAAAGATACATTTCTGATAAATATTTAGTCAGGTGTTTCTTTAAAAGAAAAGTTTTCATATTGGAAATGAAAACAAGATAATTTTTAAACAATAACTAGCAACTGTCCTAGCCATTGCAACCATATTTTTTTGTACCTTTTCTTTCAATATTTCCAAAGTTTTGTTTATGCTGCCTGTACCTACTTGCAGGGAGTTTTCCACATAAAGTTCTTTGGATTGGTTGCCAGTGAGTCAGTCTGCACTCTCTTATCTTTAGTGCAGATTTCAGACAAACAATATAGGGGGAGGGAGATTATGAAGTCAAGCATGTGAAAAACATCCTGATACAGATCCACTCTAACACCATTTCCAAAAGAAAGGAGTCTGGAATTAGTCCCTGAACTCCATTTATCATTTTAACACTCCCGTTTCCACCAGAAGTGATTTGAAAAATCAATATATTTTTAAAATTAATTGTACATTTCCTAACATAACTGATAGGGCACATTGCATAAAATACATATCTTAACAGGCAATTTCCTAGCGTATCTGGAGAGAGGGATTTTTTTTTAGAATGGTCTTTGTCTCCTTTGAAAAATTCCTTTAATGGTTATAATATAACCATCTCGCTAGTGCGCGCTAAGTCACTTCAGTCATGTCCAACTTTGTGTGACCTTAGGGACTGTAGCCTGTCAGTTTCCTCTGTCCGTGGGCTTCTCCAGGCAAGAATACTGGAGTGGATTGCTATGCCCTCCCTCAGGGGATCTTCTCAACCCAGGGATCGAACCTGTGTCTCTTCTACCTGAATTGGCAGGAGGGTTCTTTACCACTAGTGCCACATGGCAAGCCCAGTGACTGAAGATGATTTTGACCAATTAACTCTCACGTGACATCCTCAAAGACACAAACATTCTCTAGGCATCACCTCCAAACTGCCTATGCAGTGAGCACCACAGTTTCATGAGAGCTCTTTAGAAATGCGGCACATCTAAGGTGAAAGAGGTGCTTTCTAAAGTGATCAGAGAAATACCCAGTTTGTGATGGGTACAGTTTCTTCGTTGGGCATAGCTCCTGGCATTTTCCCCGGATGATTCTGCACATAGACCTATGTCCTCTGTATTCTCAAGCTTGAGAGGAGACGGCCTTTATTCTCACCAGTCCACATTAAAATAGACAAAAGTTTAACATGACTGAAGTCCAACCACTACTCACTCTTAGTGATTGTGAGGGCTAATACTAGTTCTTCAAGAATCCTAAAAAAGTATCTAACATTCAAGAAGTCTTACTCAAGAAACTAGAAAGAGAGCTGGGATGAGACTTCAAAAGAAAAATGAATATAGAAGTAAAGAGCTGTTTACTAAGACAGTGGTGAGGGAGCGAGGATGTGGTTTCCTGGAAGGTCTACGATTACACACTGAAGAACTCTTGGCCAAGGATGAAGTCTGTCTCACTAAGAGGAGGAAGAATATATTTGTCTGGATATCTTCCAATCTGATAAAAAAAAAGGGAAGGCCTGAAAGCTTCGGGACAGTTTGGTACAGGCCTCTCAAAGCAAAGTGAATAGAAGCCCTGCAAATGGACAGAGTATAAAGTGACTGAGGGAAGCCAGCCTGAGGTGTGGATCATTTAGGAAAGAACAGTCTGATGGTCATGCAGGCCGCAAGAAAATTTTAGATTTTTCCCCCCCTAAATTCAATGGAAACCACTGAAAAATTTTAAGGAGAAAATCGATCTGGCTTATTTGGAATTTTACAAGATTACCCTGCAAGATGGGAGGTAAATTGGGGAGAGGAAGAAGTGGCAGCGTGGGATACTGTGGTTCTGGGCAGAGAGGAAGGAGGCCTGCCCTAGGCAAAGGGAGGAGAGACGAAATGACACTTCGGTCGTTGTGAGAGTGGAGCTTTCTGGATAAGAACTGAAAGGTTCAATTAGTGAAACGGATCCCATAATAAGTACATGACTTGTATTCCATGGAATTTAATCTCTGAAAAGGTAGGAAAATATAAAGCAAAAATATCACTCTCAATTGTTACTAACCAATAAAATCAAATTGTGTGGTAGCTTTTGAGTTATATATATGTATCATATATATATATATATATCTTACATATATCTTTGAGTTTTACATATATATCTCACATTGTGTTTAATTTAATTTATATATATCTTATGTATATGTATCTTATATATATATCATATATATCTTTGAGTTTTATATATATATATATATATATCTCATATTGTGTTCAATTTAATTAGAGCTAGCAAGAGTAATTCTAGGCCTAGTTAATTTTTTAGACCAGAATTTTCTAAAAATTAATCCTTAGTACCCTAAATCCCTAGAATTTAATAGATGTCAGTGATCAAACCATTTTGTCAAATAATTCCTTTTTTACATGAAACAGCTTCCTTTATTGCAGGTTAACTCAGTCTTAAATAAGTTTAAATATGTGACTTGTGCTTCTCTAAAGCAGCACTATCTGTTAAAATATAAGATAAACCACATTAAACAAGTAAAAAGAAAAATGTAAAGTTAATTTTAAAAATATATTTTATCCAACACAAAATATCAAAAATATCACTTCACATATAGTCAATATGAAATTATTAATGATACAGTCACTTTTTTTTTCATACTAAGTCTTTGAAATCCCATGTGTCTCTCACACTTAGAGTCCATCTGAATTTGGACTAATCCCATTTCAAGGCTCAGTAGTTACGTGTTGCTAATCACTGCATCCTGGACAGTGCAATTCAAAAGCATCTCTCAACTTTCCCCCTTGGTATTTCAGCAAATTTACCTCAACTGCATTTTGAGAAGCTGAGAAAAAACACAAGCATGATCCTAGGATGTCTATATAGGGAAAGAGTTCAAAAGAGTTAAAAGGACCACACATACTAAGTTCTGATACAAACTACGGTGGATTAACCTTTGAGACGGAGTGTAAGAAGAGATTCCAAATAGAAAAGCAAGCTTCTTAGGCAGCTCCTCAGTAGATTCTGATTCTTAAGAGTGCATACAAAAATAAGAGCACAGTGGTGCATACCCTGAGATACCCATAAAGAGACACACACGCCTATCAGGGCAGTGCTAGGGAAACAAAGCCTACAGCGGACAGATATTTTAAAAGAAAAAGTGAAGAAAGTGAAGACTTAAAAACACACCATTATTATTAACTTTTATTTATACTTCCCATGTACCGACACTGTATATGATAAGCTTTCAACATCACATTTAAGTCTTTCAATGATTTATCATAGCTTGGGCGTAATATATGTTCTGACCAAGGACATATCAGACACGCAAAACGTAAGAAGGAACTCATATCAAGTTTATGACACAGCAGGCACTGTTCTAAACTTCTTCACAAATTGTTTTATGTCACAGCTGTAACAAATCATAAGGGGATACTATGATTACTGCCAGTTAAAAAGGAGATAGTTGAGGAACAAAGGATGTAGGTAAATTCACTGAGGTCTCAAGGAAATAGGTTAAATAGTAGGTCCAAGACTTGGACCCAGAAGCAACATCTTCAGAGCTCAAGTTTCAATCACCATGAGATTGTAAACCTCACAAAATGGCTTATGAACAATAGCAGATGAAAAAATTCTAAATGTATTAGCATCTTAGAAAGGATTCAAGCATTAAATAGGATGACCTAAAATTTTTCTTTCAAACCTAAGATGATTAGTTGAGGTGACCTCAACTAATATGTCCTATGTCAAAATATGTCCTATGTCAA
The DNA here is from genome assembly GCA_007570785.1 of Antilocapra americana. Classification (NCBI taxonomy): domain Eukaryota; kingdom Metazoa; phylum Chordata; class Mammalia; order Artiodactyla; family Antilocapridae; genus Antilocapra; species Antilocapra americana. The sequence continues at coordinate 28,161,025 of ML663565.1, forward strand.
GGCAACATATATTTATCAAGTTCCTGTAGTTTCCTCATACTTTAAAAATGGGCTAGATATAAACTGTAAACAAAATAAACATCTTGAGACTTGCCTGGCAGTCCAGTAATTCATACTTTGCCTTTCAATGAAAGTTAGAACCTCTGGTTGGGGAGTTAAGATCCCCCGTATCTTGTGGCCAAAAAACCAAACAAAATAGAAGCAATATGGTAACAAATTCAATAAAGAATTTTAAAATGATCTGTATCAAAATATCTTTTTAAAACTATTGAAAAAATAATACATATCCTTTACTAAATCAGCATCAAATTAGGTGGGCAAAATTAGCAAAAGTGTCTAAAAAAATCAATTTTTAGAAAGGGCACTGGTCATAGGCCCTATAACTGAATGAATGCTGTGCTTAGTCACTGAGCCATGGCCTACTCTTTGTGACTCCACAGCCTGTAACCCACCAGGCTGCTTTGTCCATGAGATTTCCCAGGAAAGAATACTGGAGTGAGTTGCCATGTCCTTCTCCAGGGCATCTTCCCAACACAGGGATCGAACCCTAGTCTCCTGCATTGGCAGGTCAGTTCTTTACCACTGAGCCACCTGGGGAGCTCCCCAATTACTGGATAACTGGATTCAAATTCTAGCTTTGCCACATAAATTAAGAATTTAAGCAAAATCCTAAACCTGTCTGTACCTCTCTGGCCCCATCTAATGATAATAACCCTCTTTGCCACACATTTATGTGGGAATAAAATTAATACATGTAAAGCGCTTAGAAGAGTAGTCTGAACACAGCAAGAGCTTAGTAAAGGCAAGCTATGATTAATAGCTACTGTTCTTTCTGCCGTCTTTCCTCATAAAGTCAAAGAAAGTTAAAGTGAAGTCGCTCAGTAGTGTTGGACTCTTTGCAAGCCCGTGGACTGTAGCCCACCAGGCTCCTCCGTCCATGGGATTCTCCAGGCAAGAGTACTGGAGTGGGTTGCCATTTCCTTCTCCAGGAGATCTTCCCGACCCAGGGATCGAACCAGGGTCTCCCACATTGCAGGCAGACACTTTAACCTCTGAGCCACCTGGGAAGCCCATAAACCCTTGTCATCTCTTAGTAAAACCATGTTTCACTTCTTTTTCACTTCTCAGTTACAGCTCTCTCCTCATATCCACTCAGTGCTCTGCCCAGCACTGCATCTTTATCACTACTTTTGCTCCAGAGGTCTGTCAGCAAACCTAGGTTACCCTCCTGTTCCATTTCCTCTTATCTGCTCACTCCCAAATCACTGCTCTCCAATACCTACCTCTAATCTCTCAAAATCATCACCTAAACTACATGATCCAACCAGAACATAAAGTTCCTGCTATTTCATGATGTGCTTTCATCTTTCATTAACATGGTACTGATATTCCATATCTTCCACAGAACTTTCCTATTTTGGCATTATCTTGCTCAATTTTTCCTCTGACCAAATTTGAAGTGAGCAAATCCTGTCATTTACACTAACCACACTATCTCCTTGACTTGTTCATAAATAAAACAATTTATTTATCATATCTTTGCTCAACATTTACTCAGTGTACTATTTAATCGATGCTTAACACAGACCTTCTGTGCCTTTGCCAATTCTTGGCAATTTCTGGACTTTTGGGGATGGCTAGGAAAAATATTTGGTTGTCACAATTAATTATTCCTTAATTATCACAATTAAGAGGACCCTATTGGTATCTAGTGGGTAGAGGCCAGGGATGCTTCTAAACATCCTAAAATGTACAGGACAGATTCCCATAAGAGGGAATCACCCAGTCCAAAATGTCAATAGTACAGCAATTAAGAAACCTTGTCACAGATTAAAACTTCTACAGTGGGTTTTAATGTGTTTGATTATATACTTTACCTATCATAAAATCTTGAAAAAAGGACATTCAATACATCATTTAAGACATGCACTTTTTAAGAAATATTATATATATATATATAATATAAATTTAAATGTAATAAAAAATTTAAAAGTCATAAGGAATCTCAAAGATCATCAACTTTAAGTAACTTGCCCAATATGTACTCAGTTAGCAAGTGTCAAATACAGGAATGTGGTTGGTATATGTAATGCAAACTCTGCCTGTTTGCATTATTACACAAATATCACATTTAGAATAATAGTATATAAGATACATAGAATAATGCCCCTTTCAAGGATGCCGACAACCTAAACCCTGGAACTTGTGAATATATTGCTTTACAGGCAAAAAGGACTTTGCAGATGGAATTAAGAATATGAACTTTAAAACAGGGAGAGCAATCTAGATTGTCTAGGTGGGCCCAATCTAGTCATAAGGCCCTTAAAAGTGGACAAGAAAGGCAGAAGAGTCTGATGTAACAATAAAAATGGAAAGAAAGTTGAAGCATGAGAGCAGTCCAATGCTGTTTCATTGTCTTTGAAGATAGAAGAAGAAGGTCACAAGCCAAGGAAGGAGATAGTCACTAGAGGGGGATCAGATCTCAGCTGACAGCAGGCAAGGTTTAACCTGTGTGTAACCTCAGTCCTACAGCCACAAGAACAGAATTCTCCAAATAACCTGAGTGATCAAAGAAAAGGGCTCTCCCGTAGGTCCTCCCAATATCTTGATTTTAGCCTGATTGGAAACCATGTCAGACTTATGACCTGCAGAACTCTGACACAGTCAATGTGTGTTATTTTAAGCCACAAAGCTTGTGGCAATTTGTTACAGCACCACAAGAAACTAGCACAGTGTGACACCCACAAAACAAATGTCTGCAGACTGAGTTATCATCATATGTCTGCTCTGGATTATCTGTCAGATCCATAGCCTTAAAGGTCATTTAAATGTAGTCTCATTAATTGTTTTTTTTTAATATTTTTATTAACTGAAAAGAAAGTGAAGTCGCTCAGTCGTGTCCAACTCTTTGCGACCTTGCGGACTGTAGCCCACCAGGCTCCTCTGTCCGTGGGATTCTCCAGGCAAGAATACTGGAGTGGGTTGCCATTGCCTTCTCCAGGGGATCTTCCCAACCCAGGGATCAAACCCAGGTCTCCTAGGTTGCAGGCAGACACTTTAACCTCTGAGCCAACTGAGACAGACCTAATTTTTTTGTTTGTTTGTTTTTTTATAATTTAAAAATTTTTACTTTACAATATTGTATTGGTTTTGCCATACATTCACATGAATCTGCCAAGGGTGTACATCCATTACTGTAATCTTGTTCTCTTATGAAAATTTAAATATTAGCAGGTTTAACAACTTCATTTGGATATAAAAAATGATGGTTTAAATTACTCAGAATAGGATTTTGTTCTCTTCTCATGTAGAAACAAAATCTTGCAATGCTGAATTGCTTAAAATTCCACAAACACACCATATCATTTACACCTCTATAATTTTTGCACAGACTGTCCCCTCTCTTGGAATCCTCCTTTCCACACACCCCACAAGCCCCCTAGTTTTTACCCTAGGAAACTCCTCATCTTTTTGCAGCCCTGGAGAGACTTTTCCATCCATTCAGTAAAGGTAATCATTCCCTTGCTATGCAACCACAGTAAGATTGAAATACTTCCATTGCTTCACCTCTTAATTTGACTTATATGTATTTCCTTGCTCATAATCTTTACTCCTGTCCACACATCATAAGACTGTGCTTTTTCATATGTATAGTACATAGTAGAGTATTAAAGAAAAGAATACAGTTGTAGGAGACTGGATGATCCCCAAATAAACCACCCTTTCTACTAGCTGGACCTCTCATTCAACATGATATTATATACAGAATTAGGCGTATTTATTGAGTACTGATTATGTGCCAAAACTCTTGTTATCCAATTTATATCTTACATATATTATCCCCAAAATCCTTAGAATACAATGAGTATTTTTACCCTCTGAAATATTATATATACTGTAAAATTTCAAATTTCAAAAAAATGAAATTTTATCTTAAGCAGCACACTATGCAAAATGTGAAGTTTTTAAGTATCAAAAAGAATTTGTAAATATACCTGCAATGACTCTGATAAATGTTCCAGACCCTTCAACACTTCCTCTCACTCTGTAGACTGTGATGTTATATATTCCACCAGGAGTCAGATTTGTAACTGTGTGCTCAGTCATCATGCCCCAAATAAGATATTCTTCTGCAAATGTTCCATTTGATATACAAATCTTATAATGAGTGAAATTGGTCTCTGTTGGATTCCACCTTAAATGTGCAGAAGAAGTATTCACAGCTTTCAAGGTTAAGCCACAAATCCTGGATGGTTCTATTGAAAAGGGAAATGTATATAAGTAAAAACTGCACACATATATGAAAAAATAAAGCAAACATAAATAGGATAATTTAAAAACCTATGTAATATATAAGGAATTTAGAAAGATGGCAGCGAGAACCCTGCATGCGATCAGCAAAAGGAACGCAGATGTATAGAACAGACTCGGGGACTCTGTGGAAGAGGGCAAGGGTGGGATGATATGGGAGGATGGCATTGAAACATGTTAATTATCATATGTGAAATCAATCACCAGCCCAGGGTTGATGCTCGGGGCTGGTGCACCAAGATGACCCAGGGGAAGGGAATTGGGAGGGAGGAGGGAGGGGGGTTCTGGAGGGGGAGCATATGTAAACCCATGGCTGTTTCATGTCATTGTATGGCAAAACCAACACAATAAAGAAAATTTAAAAAAAAACAAAAACAAAAAACCTATGTAATAATCCTTGAATTTATTCAAATATAATGTCTTACATGGTCAGCTCTGCAAATAGAGAAATAGGCTATTATTTAAACATGAGTTTTAAGTGACACATTAACATCCTCTCTAGTTCCCAAACATCTTTCCTTAATCAAATCATGAATTACTTTCAATAGACCTTCCTCTAGAATTATGCCTCCTGCATGTTCATAACCAGAAGTATCCTTATATGATAGTTACAGGTTTATTAGCTATCACCTAGCAGATAGCTAGATATTGGATGAAGATGAAATAGAGTAACTTAGAGAGGCAGTGAGGGTCAGAAGTAAGGGCATTTTCAAATGTGGTTCTTCCAATTACAAAGTTTTCAGCATTTCTATATTGCTGCATTTTTAATTAGTTCATCTGGTAAAGTAATTTCTTGCATAATCATTTGTTCTCCCCTGAGAAGAGATCTTGTAAGCACCATAGATACTTACAAGAACTGTTGGTGACATATACTATCACTCCTCCCCACTCAAAAACAATATGAAACGGGTTTACAATGAATTTACAAACATCAAGAAAGAAAAATATAGAAGTTTTCTCCTTTATCAAACCCCCACCTCAATAGAAAATGAACTGTATTTATAACATTATGACATGTTATATAGTGCATGTGTGTATATATATATATATTCCATATATGTGGCATACATGATACATATATACATATATATACATTTCCTTCAGATTATTAAAAAACTCTATGTAGTTCCTAATAACTTTAGACAAAGACTTTTATTTAAGTTCACATATTTTTGAGAGTTCTCTTAATCATATCATGATCATCATTATTCCTTAATTATCAAGCTCTATATTTAAAAATAGCTTTAATGACCTGGGGCCAAAATACTTTCAGTTCTCATAAAACTGTAAAGTAAGAATTTTATTTATGGTATTTCCTTACTTGTAGCCACATTTTTCATTACAGATACGCTGTAATCTTTGCCTCTAACCGTCTTCACATGGAACGCGTAGTCCATACCTGGAGTCAGATTCTTTATTTTGGCCTTGTTGCCATATACAATTACTTGAAATAGCTTTTCCCTTCTAGATGTCATACAATAGGATATCTAGAGAAAGAGATACATTCATATTTTTCATGATTTAAAAAGGATCTATCATGAACTCCATACTAGTCACATCACATAAATTAATACTGCAAGATAGGGACTGTGATACTTCCTATCTTCACCAAGTAATTTGGAGGTAGTTGAGGCTGGATAACTTAGTGACATTTATGTAGCAATCAGTTTAGTGAACCAACATAGGAACCAACATATACTAAAAGACAAATTGTCTCCAAATGTTCCTAAATTTCACAAAGAGGTGTGTGTGTATATATATAAATACACACACATATATACAAACACATGATTTATTTATATATATATATGCATAATACAATAGATGTGAGTGAGACTACCTGTTGGTCCACCTGAAAACAAACTGTTCTGTAACATTTCATGCATGCCCTTCTCCCAACTCCAGGTAAGCAGAAGACTAGAGAAGTGAAGGCAGTTATTGCTGAAGTCCCAAGTCTCTGTCTCCTGGCTGCCTAAGGGGTGGAAAGAGGGTGCTTCTGCCCACAGTCCAGCGAAATGAGGAGGGCCCCATGGGTATCGCAACCAGGCATGGAAGATGTCTGCTGGAGAGAATGACACATTCTAGTTGGAAGGTAAGAGGCAGCCAGCTTCCCACTCATGTGTCTGGTTGATCAGAGAAAAAGGGAAATTGGGACGAGCTGAGAGTAATCTGTGTACCCACCTTTGCCCTGACAAAGCCGCCACAGTCTCCGATGGGTCAAGTATGACCACCCAGAGTGATCAGACTTGAACCATCTTACCAGTACCTCACCCAAGAAGTTTGACCTCTGTGCAAACACACCCGAGCAGCAAAAAGTAGTGGGATATGATATAAGAGGGAAGAACTGAGAAGGGTTAGAAAAGATAGAGCTGGACATGGGTCTGTCACATCAAGGACATGGGTAGTGTGGGTAACCCCACCTCCCTCACAAAGAACTCACATATGTGTCCCAGGAGAGAGAATATTTTAAGGGCTGCTAACCAGGTATCAGTGAAAGCCAGTCGGTATTAGTCAAGGGAGTAGCAAAAAAACAGCAAGAGAGAAAACAATAAAAGTAAACATCTGGCAGAGAGGAGGCACTTCAATCTTTGTTGACTCAATGAATGATGTGTCACGTTCCATGTCAGTTTACCTTTCACTATAACCATCTTCCATTATAGTCAATTATTCATTACAGCTTTCAGAATTGGCATTGCCTTTAGAAACTTTCAGTGGACTGATCTGATAGTCCCACTACTTTGGGGATTTTTTTTTAATTCATTAAATGCTACTTATAACCATCTTTACTCTTCTTTATTCCATATTTCAAGGTATAAAAGAAAAAGATACATCTAAATGAAAGCAATCATATTCATTTTATAATTTTAATGATATTATACTTTAAAAACCACTTGTTATGTGGTAAGAGTCAGAGAAACAAATTTCCTGGGCAGACATGTTTATCGCTGTCTTGTGGGAAGAGTATTTTGTTACTGAAGAAAGATGATCTTGAGGTCTAGAAGCATATCACTGCTTATTGATTTATAAGGTGTCGCTGGCAATTATCTTGTTTGTCTGGCATATGGTAAGATAGGAAAAGTGAGCAGAATGCTAAGAACTTCTGGTGTGAAAAAGGATGGTAGGAGAAAGTACCATGTGGTAGAGGAAGAATATGACCTTAGTGAGATGCTAAACTCAGACATAGAAAGGATCATAGCAAGGCACTAATGAAGGAATGAAAGGAAAGGAAATCAACTGCAGTGATGTCAAGATAAAACTATGAAATTTTTAAAAATAAATTTGTAAAATAGAGGTCTGTGGAGTTCCAACTGTGTGGACTCCATGTATCTAATAGAAACCAATTGAAGAAAATGTAATGTGTTCTTTTATTTCTACTTTTAAAGCAGGATTTGAAGGCCTGAAATGATTAATTTTAAATGATTAGGAAAATGATCCCAGTTATGCATGTACACTTTGCTAAGCAACCAGGATACTGTTGCTTAATTCATTAAAATTTAATAGATAATCTCATTGGTAGAGAAAGACTAGAATAACTATTAGAGATAGTTAATATACTTAATAAATATAGTCTGAATCCAAAAGATTAGCATGATTTCTTAAAATAAGTTTTACTTAATACATAAATTACAATCTCAAAAAAAGTATTCATATAAAAATAGTAAAAAGTATATATATACAGGAGTATATATTTTGTCTGAAAACAAATAATTTTGTGGCCTCGGCCAACCCAAGGAAAGATCATCTTTTTAGCCATTTGCATTGAAATATGAGAATTAAGACAAACAGATATGGGTAAAAAATGTGCATCTTCTACAATTAATACTATAAATACCTAGAATTTTCTCTAGGAAATACCTACACTAAGTGTAGGAATGAATTAAACCATTCTAGAAAGGATAGAATTTTTCATGAATCATTTATCAATCAAGATGCCTCAGTCATTGAATGACATTTACAAATGACAAACAGAATGCTCCCCCTAGACTTGCTCATGTAAAACATCCTGTTCTCTTTCCAGTGAGTCTGAATCTTACCCATTCCCCAAAATTCATCTCAAGGTCTACCCTTTGCTGATAACTGTGTTCAGTATTGATACCCTCCCTCCAAAATCCCAGTCATATATGCCAGGGGTTCCCAACCTTCAGGCCATGGACCAGTACCTCCTGCCAGATCAGCGGCAGCAGTAATTAGAAATAAAGTGCACAATAAATGTAACGTCTTTATTACATGCATAATGTATGTAACACATACATAATTACATGTACCATCCTAAAACCACCCTCTATCCCCAGTCAGCGGAAAAATTGTCTTCTGTGAAATTGGTCCCTGGTGCCAAAAAGATTGGGGACCATGGATATATGGGAACACTGTTATACAAAGCTTTATTTATTTACTAAATATTTATTGATCATCTATTACAGGGAAAGCATTATTCTCAGTACTAGGTATTTTACAGTAAACAAGACAAAAAAGGCTTCCCATTGTAGGGAAGCTACACTCTAAGGGTGACACCTACCAACAATCAACTCAATAAATGAATGAAATAATCAGCTACATCTCAGAGGAAACAGAGAGTGGTTTTATTTAGAGTAGGTAATCAAGGAAGAAGATGAGAATATAAAACAAACAATTGCTCACAGTTTAGTTCTACAAGGATTAAGTCATTAACCACTGCAGCTATTAACCTACAGCATACCCTGAAAGGATTTCGGGACACAAAACAAGATGAGGCATTCTGTGCTTTGGAGAAAAAGCCCATCAGAAAGTTAGATGTATATCTCAGGAACAGTTTTCATGAACCCAGATTCTTACATCGTCCCATACATAGAAATCATTCTAAAATCATTAACTGATATATCTGTGTCTTGTGACTAACAGTGACCTTTTACTGAGATGCATGCTTGACTGCATGTATTTCTTAGCCCTAAATCATATATTAGGGCTTCTCCCCTACTTCTGCACAGCAGTTCCCTCAGACCTATGGAGAGGCTATTTTCTAGGCTATAGCCCTCATAAATTCTCTGAATAAAACTGAAACTCAGAACGCTAACATTGTGCATTTATTGGGCGAGATACCCATGCAAAATGAATATCAAGCACAAAAATCTTGCAGCAGGGATGTGCATGGTATGCTAAAGGAACTAGAAAGAGAGCCCAATATGCTAGCAGCATAGAAACCAAGCAGGCAGCATAATTAGATGAAGGTCCAATCAGCTGAGCTCTTGGAGACCACTTTAAGGTTACATAAACACATAACATTTAGACTCTAAGTGATGGGCAATGGAAAGCTAAAGGAGATTGTTAAATCAATGAGAGACACTATATCTCTGTCACCCACATTCTCTCTGGCCACTATGTGCAAAGTAGGTAATATGGATTAAGAATGGAAACAAAGGACTTCGTGGGGTCTAATGGTTAAATATTGGCCTGCCAATGCAGGAGACATGGGTTTGATCCCTAGTCCTGGGAGATTCCACATGCCATGAAACAACTGAGACTGTGTGTTAGAACAACTGAGCCTGTGTGTCAAAACTACTGAGCCTATGCTCTAGAGCCTGCAAGCCACAACTCCTCAGCCTGTGCACCTAGAGCTTATGCCCCATGCTCCACAACAAGAGAAGCCACCACAATGAGAAGCCTGCATACTGACATAGAGTGGCCCCCACCTGCAGCAGTGAAGACAGACTCAGCACAGCCCAAAATAAATAATTAATTATTAATTAAAAACATATGTCTTTTAAAAAAAAAGGTCAGGGGCGTCGTCCTAAGATGGAAGAGGAAGAGGATGGGGAATCTTTCTCCACCACAAATTCATCAAAAGATTATTTGAACGCTGAGCAAATTCCACAAAACAACTTCTGAATGCTGGTGGAGGACACCAGGCACCCAGAAAGGCAGCCCATTTTCTTCAAAAGGAGGTAGGACAAATATAAGAGAGAGACAAAAGAGTTAGGTACAGAGACCCATCCCAGGGAGGGAGTCGTGAAAGAGAAGGTTTCCAAACACCAGGAAACCCTCTCACCAGTGGGTATGTGGGGAGTTTTGGAATCTCAGAGGGCAACATAACCAGGAGGAAAAATAAATAAATAAATAAATCCCACAGATTACGCACCTAACTGCAACTCTCAGCAGAGAAGTAGCCCAGATGCTCGCATCCACCACCAGCAAGCAAGCAGGGGCTGAACAGGGAGGCACAGGCCGCATTACTTAGGGCAAGGACCAGGCCTGAATGCCCTGAGGACAATCTGAGGGAGCTAACATGAGATAGCAACCCAAACTGTGGGATAGCCTGAGAGAAAAAAAAAAAAGAGGGAAAGAGAGAACTTTCCCACGAAAAGCTCTAACCTCAACACTGAAACTGAACAAAGGGCTGAGCAAATACCAGAGGAGAGCTAGCTGGCTGTGAATTGGCCCATCCCCTGCAGGAGGCAGGGAGGCAGAGAGGCAGGGAGCCAGGGGAGGCAGGCAGGCAGCAGCCAGAGCCGGAAAGGGGCAATCTTGTCCCCAGAGACAACATCCTCTACCAATTGCGAGCAGGCTCCCAGTTGCTCACCAAGTCGTCCTGGGATCCTGGATGGTTGACACCCACCAGGAGGGTCACAAGAGATCAGCCCCACTAGAGGAGACACATGGCACACCTGAGACAGGGCTCCCAGTGCGCCCCCTGGAAACCAAGCAGCTGGGACTGGGGGTGATAAGATGCACCGCCCACCTGGGGAGAGTGTGCTCACCAAGCACTTGGTTGCCTGAGCTGCATGGACCTGGGAAGGACACAAAACGCAGGCCCAACCAAATCTGTGCCTTTGTGGAGTACCCAAGAACCTAAACCTGAGCAACTTAGACCTGAGAAGTGCACGCAACCCAGGGCTGGCTTTAGACAGTTCCCCTGCAGATCAACCTGGAGCCTGAGCAGTGTAGACCTGGCAAGTACACACAGCGTGAGCGGGGACAAACCCAGTGTGTCCCAGGCACTGCGAGCACTCCCCACACACACCAGTGATATTTGTTTGCAGTGTCCCTCCCTCCCCACAGCCCAACTGAACAAATGAGCCTAAATAAGTGACCACCTTTGCCCCCTTGGGGCAGGGTGGAAATTAGACACTGAAGAGACTTGCAAACAGAAGAAGCCAAAATACAGAAGGAACTGCTCTGGAAGTGACAGGTGCAACAGACTAAAACCCAGTAGTTAGCATTGACTACATTGGAAGGGGCCTATAGACCTTGAGAAGAAGTATAAGCTGGAACCAGGAACTATCTGAAACTGAACTGACCCCACACTGTCCTCAACAGTTCCAGAGAAATTCCTAGATATATTTTACTATTATCATTTTTAAATTTAAAAAGTTTTAAGTTCTTTATTACTCCTTTAATTTTCATTTTTATAACCTACTATTGTCTTGCAAAAAAAACCCTATTTTTAAAGCAAAATTCATATATATTTTTTTATAATTTTAGTGATTTTGTTTTGTATTTTTAATATTGTATTTTTGAGAGTCTAACCTCTACTCTAGATTTTTAATCTTTGCTTTTTGATATTTGTTATCAATTTTGTACCTTTCAGAACCCAATCCTCAGTACCTATTTTTACTTAGGAGTGTGATTACTGGCTTGATTACCCTTTCCCCCTTTTGACTCTCATTTTTCTCCCCCAGGTCACCTCTATCTCCTCCCTCCCCCTTCTCTTCTCCATCCAACTCTGTGAATCTCTTTGGGTATTCCAGGCTGTGGAGAACACATAGGGAACTGATTACTAGCTAGATCTGTCTCTCTCCTTTTGACTCCCCCTCTTCTCCTCCTAGTCACCTCTATCTCCCTCCTCCCTCTTCTCTTCTCTATGTAAATCCACAAACCTCTCTGGGTATTCCAGGCTGTGGAGAGCACATAGGGATTTGATTACTGGCTAGACTGCTCTTTCCCCTTTTGACTCCTCCTCTTCTCCTGCTGGTCACCTCTATCTCCCTCCTCCCTCTTCTTTTCTCCATGTCAAACCTCTCTGGGTGTCCCTCACTGTGGAGAATCTTTTTACCATTAACCTAGATGTTTTATCATCAGTGCTGTATCGATGGAGAAGTCTTGAGGCTACTGTAAAAATAAGACTGAAAGCCAGAGGCAGGAGGCTTAAATCCAAAACCTGAGAACACCAGAAAATTCCTGACTCCTGGGAACATTAATCAACAAGAGCTCATCCAAAAGCCTCCATACCTACACTGAAATCAAGCTCCATACAAGAGCAAACAAGTTCCATAGAAAGACATACCACACCAATTCTCTAGCAACGTAGGAACATAGCCCTGAGCATTAATATACAGGCTGCCCAAAGTCACACCAAACCCATAGACACCTCAGAACTCACTACTGGACACTTCATTGCACTCCAGAGAGAAGAGACCCAGCTCCACCCACCAGAACACTGACGCAAGCTCCACTAAGCAGGAAACCTTGACAAGCCACTCATCCAAGCCCACCCACAGGGAGGAACCTCCACAATAGAGGAACCACAAACTTCCAGCATACAGAAAGGCCACCCCAAACACAACAATATAAACAAGATGAAAAGGCAGAGAAATATTCAGCAAGTAAGGGAACATGATAAATGCCCACCAAACCAAACAAAAGAGGAGGAGATAGGGAGTCTACCTGAAAAAGAATTCAGAATAATAATAGTAAAAATGATCCAAAATCTTGAAAACAAAATGGAGGTACAGATAAATAGTCTGGAGATAAGGATTGAGAAGATGCAAAAAATGTTTAACAAGGACCTAGAAGAAATAAAAAAGAGTCAATCAATAATGAATAATGCAGTAACTGAGATCAAAAACACTCTGAAGGGAACCAACAGTAGAATAACTGAGGCAGAAGATGGGATAAGTGAGGTGGACGATAGAATGATGGAAATAAATGAAGCAGAGAGGAAAAAAGCAAAAAGAATTAAAAGAAACAAGGACAGACAGAGGGGGAACTAAGATGGCGGAGGAATAGGACGGGGAGACCACTCTCTCCCCAATAAATACACCAAAAGAACTTTTAAAGACCGCGCAAACTCCATAAAACAGGATCTAAATGCTGGCAGAGGACATCGGGCATCTGAAGGGACGGCCCACTGCCGACGAGAGGAGTATTTTTGAGAATCCCGTCTTTACTCTAGATTTTTAATCTTTGCTTATTAGTATTGGGTATCAACTTTGTACCTTTAAGGATCCAAGTTCCAGTACCCATCGTTACCTGGGAGTGAGATCATTGGCTTGACTGCTCTCTCCCCATTCTTGTCTCTCCTTTTTTTTTTTTTCATTCTTTCTTTTTTTTCTTTTCTCTTTTCTTCTCCTACCAAGACACCTTCAACATCCTCTTCCTCTGTATATTCTCTACCCAACTCTGGGACTCTGCTTGAGAGTTACCAGCTGTGAAGAACACTGAAATAACTGACCACTGGCTGGATCGGTCTCTATCCATCTGACTCTCTCCTTTCTCTCTCTGGTCAATTCTCTCTCCTTCCACCCTCTTCACATTTCGATATAACTCTGTGAACATCTCCAAGGGATCCAGGCTGTGGAGGGCACACAGAGGAGCAATCACTGGCCACCTCATTCCCTCACCATCGGATTCCTCTCTTCTCCTTCTGGTCCATGCCATGTAACTCTGTGTACCTGACAGGGTGTCCCTCACTGTGAAGAAATTTCTCATTACTAAACTAGAGGTTCTACCACTATCAGTGCAGAGATAAAAGAGCCCTGAGGCTACTGGAAGAAAGAAGACTAAACCCAGACCCTGAGAATTCCAGAAAACTCCTGGATCCAAGAGTTAATTAATCGATAGGAACTCATCAACCTCCTCCATACCAAAACTGAAATTAATCAACCGCCAAGGGCCAACAAGCTCCAGAGTAAGATTTACCAAGCAAATTCCCGAGCAACGTAGGAACACTGCCAGGAGCTTCAATACACAGGTTGCCCAAGGTCACACCAAGTCCACCGACGCCTCAAATCTCCTTACTGGACACTCCATTGTTAGTTAGAGTGAGGAAATCCAGATCCACCCACCAGAACTCCACACAACCTTTCCCATCCAGGAAACTTCTACAAACCACACATCTAACCCCTCCCATAGTGAGGAACCCCTACAATAAAGGGGCAACACAGCAAGATAAACAAGACGAAAAGGCAGAGAAATACCCAGCAAGTAAAGGAACAGGATAAATATCCCCTAGACCAAACAAAAGACGAAGAGATAGGATGTCTACCTGACAAAGAATTCCGAATAATGATAGTGAAAATGATCCAAAACCTGGAAAATAAGTTGGAGCTGCAGTTCAATAACCTGCAGGCAAGGATTGAAAAGATGCAGGTAAGCTTTAACAAGGACTTAGAAGAAATGAAAAAGAGTCAAAATACAATAAATAATGCAATAAATGAGATCAAAAACATCCTGGAGGGAACCAACAGTAGAATAACAGAGATAGAAGACAGGATAAGTGAGGTAGAAGACAGAATGGCAGAAATAAATGAAACAGAAAGGAAAAATGAAAAAAGAAGTAAAAGATATGAGGACAATCTTAGAGACCTCCAGGACAATATTAAATGCACCAATATTCGAATCATAGGAGTCCCAGAAGAAGAAGACAAAAAGAAAGACCATCAGAAAATTCTTGAAGAGATAATTCTTGAAAATTTCCCTAAATTGGCGAAGCAAATAACATCTCAGGTCCAAGAAACACAGAGAGTCACAAATAGAATGAACCCCAAACGGAACACCCCAAGACACATATTAATCAAATTAGCAAATATCAAATACAAAGACCAATATTAAAAGCAGCAAGGGAGAAGCAAAAAATAACTCACAAGGGGAATCCCATAAGGATAACAGCTGATCTCTCAATAGAAACACTTCAGGCAAGAAGGGAATGGCAGAGTATTCTTAAAGTCATGGAAGAAAACAATCTACAACCCCGACTACTGTACCCAGCAAGGATCTCATTCAAATTTGAAGGAGAATTCAAAATTTTCTCAGACAAGCAGAAACTGAGAGAATTCAGCAACACCAAACCAGCCCTACACCAAATGCTAAAGGATCTTGCCTAGATAAGAAACACAAATGGGGTAGATAATCTCGAACCCAAAACAATAAAATAAATGGCAACGGGATCATACTTATCAATAATTACCTTAAATGTAAATGGGCTGAATGCCCCAACCAAAAGACAAAGATTGGCAGATTGGATACAGAAACAAGATCCCTATATATGTTGTCTACAAGAGACCCACCTCAAACCTAGGGACACATATAGACTGAAAGTTAAAGGCTGGAAAAAGATATTCCATGCTAATAAAGACCAAAAGAAAGCAGGAGTGGCAATACTCATATCAGATAAAATAGACTTTAAAATAAAGGCAGTGAAAAGAGATAAAGATGAACATTACATAATGATCAAAGGATCAATCCAAGAAGAAGAAATAACAATCATAAATATTTATGCACCCAACATAGGAGCTCCACAATATGTAAGGCAAATGCTAACAAGTATGAAAGGGGAAATTAACAACAACACAATAATTGTGGGAGACTTTAATACACCACTCACACCCATGGATAGATCAACTAGACAGAAAAGTAACAAGGAAATTCAAACTTTAAATGATACAATAGACCAACTAGACCTAATTGATATCTATAGGTCATTCCACCCCAAAACAAGGAATTTCACCTTTTTCTCAAGCGCACACGGGACCTTCTCCAGGATAGATCACATCCTGGGCCATAAATCTAACCTTGATAAAATCAAAAATATTGAAATCATCCCAAGCATCTTTTCTGATAACAATGCAGTGAGATTAGATATCAACTACCGGAGAAAACCATTCAAAACTTCCAACATATGGAGGCTTAACAACACACTGCTGAATAACCAACAAATCACAGAAGAAATCAAAAATGAAATTCAGTTATGCATGGAAATGAATGAAAATGAAAACACAACAGCCCAAAACCTATGGGACACTGTGAAAGCAATGCTAAGGGGAAAGTTCATAGCAATACAAGCTCACCTCAGGAAACAAGAAAAAATCAAATAAACAACCTTACTTTACACCTTAAGCAACTAGAAAGGGAAGAGATCCAGAAGCTCAGGTCTAGTAGAAGGAAAGAAATCTTAAAGATCAGGGCAGAAATAAATGCAAAGGAAACAAAAGAGACCATAGCAAAAATCAACCAAGCCAAAAGCTGGTTCTTTGAGAAGATCAATAAAATTGACAAACCATTAGCCAGACTCATCAAGAAACAAAGGGAGAAGAACCAAATCAACAGAATTAGAAATGAAAACAGAGAGATCACAACAGAAAACACAGAAATACAAACGATCATAAGAGACTATTATCAGCAACTATATGCAAATAAACTGGACAATCTGGATGAAATGGACAAATTCCTAGAAAAGTACAACTTTCTAAGACTAAACCAGGAAGAGATAGATAATATTAATAGACCCGTCACAAGCACGGAAATTGAAACCGTAATCAGAAATCTTCCAAAAAACAAAAGCCCAGGACCAGATGGCTTCACAGCTGAATTCTACCAAAAATTTAGAGAAGAGCTAACACCTATTCTACTCAAACTCTTCCAGAAAATTGCAGACGAAGGTAAACTTCCAAACTCATTCTATGAGGCCACCATCACCCTAATTGCAAAACCCAACAAAGATTCCACAAAAAAAGAAAACTACAGGCCAATATCACTGATGAACATAGATGCAAAAATCCTTAACAAAATTCTAGCAAATAGAATACAACAACACATTAAAAAAATCATACATCATGATCAAGTAGGCTTTATCCCAGGGATGCAAGGATTCTTCAATATTCGCAAATCAATCAATGTAATACACCACATTAACAAATTGAAAAATAAAAATCACATGATTATCTCAATAGATGCAGAGAAAGCCTTTGACAAAATTCAACATCCATTTATGATAAAAACCCTCCAAAAAGTAGGACTAGAAGGAACATACCTCAACATAATAAAGGCTATATATGACAAACCCACAGCAAACATTATCCTCAATGGTGAAAAACTGGAAGCATTCCCCCTGAAATCAGGAACAAGACAAGGATGCCCACTCTCACCACTACTTTTCAACATAGTTTTGGAAGTCTTCGCCACAGCAATCAGAGCAGATAAAGAAATTAAAGGAATCCAGATTGGAAAAGAAGAAGTAAAACTCTCTCTGTTTGCAGATGACATGATCCTCTATATTGAAAACCCAAAAGACTCTACGAGAAAATTACTAGAGCTAATCAGTGAATATAGCAAAGTTTCAGGATACAAAATCAACACACAGAAATCCCTGGCATTCCTATACACTAACAGTGAGAAATCAGAAAGAGAAATTAAGGAAATAATTCCATTCACCATCGAAACAAAAAGAATAAAATACTTAGGAGTATTTCTACCTAAAGAATCAAAAGACTTGTATATAGAAAACTATAAAACACTGATGAAAGAAATCAAAGAAGACACAAACAGATGGAGAAATGTGCCATGTTCGTGGATTGGAAGAATCAATATAGTGAAAATGAGTATACTACCTAAAGCAATCTATAGATTCAATGCAATTCCTATCAAGCTACCAGAGGTCTTTTTCAAAGAATTAGAACAAATAATTTCTCAATTTGTATGGAAATACAAAAAAACCTCATATACCCAAAGCAATCTTGAGAAACAAGAATGGAACTGGCGGAATCAACCTACCTGACTTTAGGCTATACTACAAATCCACAGTCATTAAGACAGTTTGGTACTGGCACAAAGACAGAAATATAGATCAATGGAACAGAATAGAAAGCCCAGAGATAAATACACGCATTTATGGACACCTTATCTTTGACAAAGGAGGCAAGAATATACAATGGAGAAAAGACAACCTCTTCAACAAGTGGTGTTGGGAAAACTGGACAGCCACTTGTAAAAGAATGAAACTAGATCACTTTCTAACACCATACACAAAGATAAACTCAAAATGGATCAAAGATCTAAGCATAAGACCAGAAACTATAAAACTCCTAGAGGATAACATAGGCAAAACACTCTATGCCATAACCCAAAGCGGGATACTCCATGACCCACCTCCCAGTATATTGGAAATAAAAACACGAATAAACAAATGGGACCTAATTAAAATTAAAAGCTTCTGCACAACAAAGGAAACTATAAGCAAGGTGAAAAGACAGCCTTCAGAATGGGAGAAAATAATAGCCAATGAAGCAACGGACAAACAATTAATCTCAAAAATATACAAGCAACTCCTGCAGCTCCATTCTAGAAAAATAAACAACCCAATTAAAAAGTGGGCCAAAGAACTTAACAGACATTTCTCCAAAGAAGATATAAAAATGGCTAACAAACACATGAAAAGATGTTCAACATCACTCATTATCAAAGAAATGCAAATCAAAACCACAATGAGGTACCACTTTACACCAGTCAGAATGGCTGCCATCCAAAAGTCTACAAGCAATAAATGCTGGAGAGGATGTGGAGAAAAGGGAACTCTCTTACACTGTTGGTGGGAATGCAAACTAGTACAGCCACTATGGAAAACAGTGTGGAGGTTCCTTAAAAAGCTGCAAATAGTCCTGCCATATGACCCAGCAATCCCACTGCTGGGCATATACACCGAGGAAACCAGAATTGAAAGAGCCACGTGTACCCCATTGTTCATCGCTGCATTGTTTACAATAGCCAGGACATGGAAGCAACCTAGATGCCCATCAACTGACGAATGGATAAGAAAGCTGTGGGACATATACACAATGGAATATTACTCAGCATTAAAAAAAATTCATTTGAATCAGTTCTACTCAGATAGACGGAACTGGAGCCCATTATCCAGAGTGAAGTAAGCCAGAAGCAAAAACAACAATACAGTATATTAACACATATATATGGAATTTAGAAAGACGGTAATGAGAACCCAACATGCGAGACAGCAAAAGGAACGCAGATGTATAGAATAGACTCGTGGACTTTGGGGATGAGGGTAAGGGTGGGATGATATGGGAGAAGGACATTGAAACACGTTAATTATCATATGTCTAATCAATCGCCAGCCCAGGATTGATGCTCGGGACTGGTGCAGCGAGATTTCCCGGGGGGGAGGGAGGAGGGAGGGGAGTTCTGGAGGGGAAGCATATGTAAACCCATGGTGATATCATGACATTGTATGGCAAAAACAATGAAAAAAAAAAAAAGAAACAAGGACAACCTCAGAGACCCCTGGGACAATGTTAAATGCCCCAACATTCAAATCATAGGAGTCCCAGAAGAAGAAGACAAGACCATGAGAAGATACTTGAGGAGATAATACTTGAAAACTTCCCTAAAATGGGGAAGGAAATAGCCACCCAAGTCCAAGAACCCCAGAGAGTCCCAAACAGGATAAACCCAAGGCGAAACACCCCAAGACACATATTAACCAAACTAAGAAAGATCAAACACAAATAACAAATATTAAAAGCAGCAAGGTAAAAACAACAAATAACACACAAGGGGATTCCCGTAAGGATTACAGCTGATCTTTCAATAGAAGCTCTTGGACAAGTATAACTTTCCAAAACTGAACCAGGAAGAAATAGAAAATCTTAATAGACCCATCACAAGCATGGAAATCGAAACTGTGATCAGAAATTTTCCAGTAAATAAAAGCCCAGGACCAGATGGCTTCACAGGTGAATTCTACCAAAAATTTAGAGAAGAGCTAACACCAGTCCTACTCAAACTCTTCCAGAAAATTGTAGTGGAAGGTAAACTTCCAAACTCATTCTATGAGGCCACCATCACCCTAATACCAAAACCAGAAAAAGATGACACAAAAAAAGAAAACTACAGCCAATATCACTGATGAATGTAAATGCAAAAATCCTCAACAAAATTCTAGCAAACAGAATCCAACAACATATTAAAAAGATCATATGTCATGAGCAAGTAGGCTTTAACCCAGGGATGCAAGGATCCTTTAATATCCACAAGTCAATCAATGTGATACACCACATTAACAAACTGAAAGATAAAAACCATACAATTATCTCAATAGATATAGAGAAATCCTTTGACAAAATTCAACATCCATCTGTGATAAAAAAAAAAAGAACCCTCCAGAAAGCAGGCATAGAAGGAACAGACATCAACATAATAAAAGCTATATATGATAAACTCATAGCAAACACTATCCTCAGTGGTGAAAAATTGAAAGCATTTCGCCTAAAGTCAGGAACAAGACAAGGGTGCCCACTCTCACTACTATTATTCAACATAGTTTTGGAAGTTTTAGCCACTCAAATCAGAGAAGAAAAAGAAATAAAAGGAATCCAGATTGGAAAAGAAGTAAAACTGTCACTGTTTGCAGATGACATGATCCTCTACATAGAAAACCCTAAAGACACTACCAGAAAATTACTAGAGCTAATCAATGAATATAGTAAAGTTGCAGGATATAAAATTAACACACAGAATATCCCTTGCATTCCTATATACTAACAATGAGAAAACAGAAAGAGAAAGTAAGGAAACAATTCCATTCACCATTGTGATGAAAAGAATAAAATACTTAAGAATAAATCTACCTAAAGAAACAAAAGACCTATATAGAAAGCTATAAAACGTGGATGAAAGAAGTCAAAGATAACACAAATAGATGGAGAAATATACCATATGTTCATGGATCAGAAGAATCAATATAATGAAAATGAGCATACTACCCAAAGCAATCTATAGATTCAATGCAATCCCTATCAAGCTACCAACGGTATTTTTTCAGAGAACTAGAACAAATAATTTTACAATTTATATGGACATACAAAAAACCTCAAATAGCCTAAGAAATCTTGAGAAAGAAGAATGGAACTGGGGGGAATCAACCTGCCTGACTTCAGGCTATTCTACAAAGCTACAGTCATCAAGACAGTATGGTACTGGCACAAGACAGAAATACAGATCAATGGAACAAAACAGAAAGCCCAGAGATAAATCCACGCACCTATGGACACCTTATCTTTCATAAAGGGGGCAAGAATATACAATAGAGAAAAGACAATCTCTTTAACAAATAGCTCTGGAAAACTGGTCAACCACTTGTAAAAGAATGAAAATAGAACACTTCTTATACTCTACACAAAAATAAAGTAAAAATGGATTAAAGATTTAAATGTAAGACCAGAAACTATAAAACTCCTAGAGGAAAACATAGGCAAAACACTCTGACATAAATCACAGCAGGATCCTCTAGGTCCCACCTCCTATAATAATGGAAATAAAAGCAAAAATAAACAAATGGGACCTAATTAAACTTAAAAGCTTTTGCACAATGAAGGAAACTATAAGCTAGGTGAAAAGACAGCCTTCAGAAAAGGAGAAAATAATAGCAAATCAAGCAACTGACAAAGAATTAATCTCAAAAATATACAAGCAGCTCATGCAGGTCAATTCCAGAAAAATAAACGACCCAATCAAAAAATAAGCCAAAGAACTAAACAGATATTTCTCCAAAGAAGGCATACAGATGGCTAACAAACACATGAAAAGATACTCAACATCGCTCATTATCAGAGAAATGCAAATCAAAACCACAATGAGGTACTATCTCATGCCAGTCAGAATGGCTGCTATCAAAGAGTCTACAAACAATAAATGCTGGAGAGGGTGTGGAGAAAAGGGAACTCTCTTACACTGTTGGTGGGAATGCAAACTAGTACAGCCACTATGGAGAACAGCATGGAGATTCCCTCAAAAACTGTAAATAGAACTGCCATATGACCCAGCAATCCCACTGCTGGGCATACACACAGAGGAAACCAGAATTGAAAGAGACACGTGTACCCCAATGTTCATCGCAGCAATGTTTACAATAGCCAGGACATGGAAGCAACCTAGATGTCCACCAGCAGACGAATGGATAAGAAAGCTGTGGTACATGTACACAATGGAATATTATTCAGCCATTAAAAGGAATTCATTTGAATCAGTTCTGCTTAGGTGGACGGAACTGGAGCCTATTATACAGAGTGAAGTAAGCCAGAAGGAAAAACAAAAATACAGTATATTAACGCGTATATGTGGAATTTAGAAAGATGGTAATGATGACCCTATATGCGAGGCAGCAAAAGAGACGCGGATGTATAGAACAGTCTTTTGGACTCTGTGGGAGAAGGCGAGGGTGGGATGATTTGAGAGAATAGCACTGAAGCATATATATTATCATATGTCAAACAGATCGCCAGTCAAGGTCTGACGCATGAGACAGGGTGCTCAGGGCTGGTGCACAGGGATGACCCCAAGGGATGGGATGGGGAGGGAGTGGGAGGGGGGTTCCAGATGGAGAACACATGTACACCCATGGCTGATTCATGTCAATGTATGGCAAAAACCACTACAATATTATAATTAGCCTCCAATTAAAATTAATTAATTTTTTTAAAAAAGGTGGGGAGTTTCCCAGGTATTGCTGTGGTAAAGAGTCTACCTGCCTATGCAGGAGACCCAAGAGATATGGGTTCTATCCCTGGGTTGGAGAGATCTCCTGGAGAAGGATAAGGCAAACCACTCCAGCATTCTTGCCTAGAGGAGGCCTTGGACAGGGCAGCCTGGCAGGCCACAGTCCATGGAGTCAAACATGACTGAGCACTCACACACACACACATCTTAAAAGAATAAAAACAAAAAAGAGGAGGTAAGAGATCGTCATCCGTCACCCAGGCTGTTGGTCTCAGTAAGAAATGAGGACGAGGGTGGCATAGTGGAGATAAGAGAGCTGGGCATATTTAGGATCCATTTCAGAGGTAGAAGTGGCCGAACCCACTGATGGACTGAGGGATGAGGGAATGGGAAGAGTCAATGATAACTGAGCAAGTGATTTTTAGGACATGGTCCTTTCCTAAGATGGGAAAGGATGGAGGAGCTGTAGGGGGGTCACCAGGGACAGGCAGAGCCTCGTAAGCCATGGTAAGGAAACTCTTCAACAAAAGAATGATATTTTATTTTATTAACACTTTTAAGAAAGAGCACTCAAATAACTGTGTGACAAGGGAGAGGCTTAGTTGCCCCATGGCATGTGGAATCTTCCTGGACCAGGGATCAAACCCGTGTTCCCTGCATTGGCAAGCAGATCCTTAAACCACTGGACCACCACTGAAGCCTGTAAGACTACTTTAGCAGTGATCAACTTCTTTAGCTTTTGCTTCTTTGGGAGACTTTTTATCTTTCCTCATTTCTGATTAATAACCTTGCCAAATAACGTATTATTGGCTGTAAGTTTTTTCTTTTTTCTTCTTTCAGTATTTTTAATATATCATGCCAGCCCCTTTTGCCCTATAAAGTTTCTGCTAAAAACTAGTCAGTTGATGCCAGCCCCTTTTGCCCTATAAAGTTTCTGCTAAAAACTAGTCAGTTGAAAGGAGGGTTCCCTTTTAAGTTTTTCTCTTGCTGCTTTTAAATTTCTAACTTCTGACGTGTTAATTATGTATCATGATGCGAGTCTCTTTGAGGTCATCTTGTTTGGGTGTCTGTGTCTTCTGGACTTGGTTCCTGTACCAGGTTAAAATTTTTCTCAGCCCTAATTTCTTCAAATAGGTCTACTGGAACTTTCTTTCTCCTATTGGGACCCCTTAAAAAAAGTAAATATTGGTATGCTTAATGCTGTTGCAGACATTTCTTAAGTTACCCTCATTTTTAAAACTTCCTTTTATAGCCTGACTGGGTGATTTCTGCTACCCTGTCTGTCAGACTTCTGATCCATTCTTCTGCATCCTCTAATGCACTGTTGATTCTCTCCAGTGTATTTTAAATTTCAGTTATTGCAGTCTCTAATTATTACCAGTTCTTCTTTATATTTTCTCCCTCTTTGTTCAAGTTATCACTGTATCCATCAGTTCTCCTCATTTCAGTACACATCTTTATAACTATTCCTTTCAAAGCCCTTTTGTTAAATTGTTTGTCTCCATTTCATTGAATTCTTTTTCTGAAATCCTGTCTTGTTCTTTCATTTGAAAGGTTTTCCATTGTCCCCTAAGTTTTCCTAAATGTGTTTATTTCTATTTATTAGCTTTACCTAACAAATAGAATTGATGCTTTCGAAGCATCAAAGAATTGATGCTTCTGAATTGTGGTACTAGAGATGAGACTGTTGAGAGTCCCTTGGAGGGCAAAAAGATCAAACCAGTCAATCCTAAAGGAAATCAACTCTAAATATTCATTGGAAAGACCAATGCTGAAGCTCTAATACTTTGGCTACCTGAAGCCAAGAGCCCACTCACTGGAAAAGACCCTGATCTGGGAAAGATTGAGGGCTAGAGGAGAAGAGGGCAACAGAGGATGAGAGGGTTGAATGGACATGAGTTTGAGCAAACTTCGGGAGATAGTAAAGGGCAGGGAAGTCTGGCATGCGGTGTTGTGTGGTGCCATGTGTTCATGGGGTAGCAAAGAGCTGGGCACGACTTAGTGACAACAACAATCAGTTATAGCAGTTACATTTCCCAGTCTTGAAAGAGTGGCTTTATTAGAAGGTTTTCTGTGATGCTCAGCGTCACCGTCCTCCTGGTCACCAGAGCCAGATGCCCCTGGAGTATCTTCCATGCGAGCTGTGTGTGCCCTCCTTTCGCGGTTGGGCCATGCTCGCTGCAGGCTCACTGGTGGGCGGGACCAGTTCCCAGTGTGACTAGCTGTGAGGCCCAGTTGCAACTGCTGCGAGTATACTGTTGTACCGAACTGATCCCCCAGGCAGGGGCTGCTTAGCGGGGCACTGGTGCCGTCCAAATCCACCTGCTATATGGAACAGGTTAGGAGTCACTTTGGAGAATCTAGCCATGGTGGATGAATGAGCAGGACTGACCCTCAGGGAATTCTGGGGCAGGGCACGTGGTGTTGGTTAGGCTGACTGAGACGGATAGAGATGGTGTCTGCCAGCACCTGCCCAGAGTGGTGGAAGAGTTTAGGAAAAAAAAAAAAAAAAGCTGCACCTACCCGTACTTCTGTTCCCAAAGAAAGTTCCACCAGATCCCTGAGCTTCCAGCACACACCCTAGTCAACGAATCTTCTCTTATGACCTAGCTGTTTTTCAAGCTACTGCCTCTTCCCTGGGACTTAGAATCAGTGAGTTTGCGTGACACCTCTTTAAGAGGAGGGTCTCAATATTCCACAGCCTTCTGGACTTTCCAGATACAAGCCCTGCTGGTTTTCAAAGCCAAAAGTCATGTGGCTCTTCTACCCATGCAAGTCCCCCAGGCTGGGGAGCCTTCCATGGGGCTCAGGCCCCTCACTCATCAAGGGGACCTCTGTGATTGGGATGGTACTCCCCACTTGTGGGTTACCGCGCAGGGCGTGTGGGTTCTAACTAGACTGCATCTCTGCCCCTCCTACCCATCTCAATGTGGCCTGCTCTTTATATCCTTAATTGTAGAAAATCTGTTCTGCTAGTCATTACGTGCCTCTCAGAGACAGTTATTCTATATGTAGTTGTCGTTTCTGTGGGTCTATGGGAGGAGGTGAGCTCGGGGTCTTCCTACTACACCATCTGGATCCAAACTCTATAATCTCTCTATTTTAAAACCTGCTAATTAGCCAATTTAATTCCATCTGCTTCTCTTTTACCATGTAATACAGCATATTTCAGGTTCTGTGAATTAGGCTGGATCTTTGGAAGGTCATTATTCTGCCCACTACACAACCGTCCTTGTCTTTAGTACCAGCTACTATAAATAAATAAATGTGGATTCTTTTTATGTCTATCATATAATAATGATTATCTTATTTCTCATTATGAACTGTAATTGTTAAGAAATTCACACTTGGATATAAAACTCAGATGTACTAATTAGTTCATTCCAAGTGTCTGGCAATTCTACTGCTCTGGTTCCTTTTAGATGTATTGATTCTATAAATTATTAAATTCTATATTGCTTTTCACTTTCAGGAAACACCTTTTGTTGTGTCTGCTCAAATTCTAATGACTCTATAGCCCACATCATCCAGAGATCCAGAGCCACCATTTTCACACGACATGGGGCCTGCAACAACAGTTGACTGAAACTGGACTGGGTGTCTAATATTTGGAATCATCACAGTCCCTTCCTTGGGAATTTAGGGGGCACCTGTCTTTTCTGTGGCTCATAATACCATTTATGCTTAGAAGTTGTGCATGGCATTCTTCCACTCTTCCCATGGATTGCTTAGCAGAGAAAGTTGGTCATCAGAAAAAATAAGTAAAAATAAACTAAGGCTAATGAACAGAAAGAAGTAGACATTAAGAAAACAATCCCTGTGGTCTCAATGGCCTTAAGTATCTGATTCTGATTTTTCCAAACATCCAGTTATATAGTCTTTGTTTTTGTCTCCACGAGGCACTCTTTCATTTACCATTTTAGGTTGTTTTCTGTTCTTTATAACTAAAATCACCATCTCCTACTACTATGAAAGCGTGGAAAACTTGTTTGCCCCCATAGATTACAAAGCAACACTGCTATCCCCAATGACTACCCTGGTGGTCCAGTGGCTAAGACACTGAGCCCCCAGCGCAAGGGGGGGCTGGGTTCAGTCCCTGGCCAGGGAACTGGATTCTCCATGGTGCCAGAGAATTCACACGCTGCAGCTAAGAGTTTACAAACTGCATCTAAAGCTCCCACATGCCGTAATGAAGATTGAAGACCGGGTGCAGTCAAATAAATAATTTTAAAACAAAAAAATAATGCTATCTCCAGAAGCTTACTCACTCTGAAAACCATACAATGCAGAATGTAAGGTGTATATAACATATCCTCACCTGATACCAGGTTACATTATTAACAACAAAGAGCAACAAAAAATGCACGCATTTATATCACAGACAATAAAAAAGCAGCTTCTCTGTACCTCTTTCTCCCCTACCCTCTGGGCTGTAAGTCTCCACTCAGCTAAATCTGTAGGACGCAGCTGAAAGCAAGATAGGGGCACACCACCCAGGTTTAACTTCTGGAACCTCTGCTGTGACCAGCGCTATCACAGAAGCACGGGCCTTCAGCACCATCATCCCTTCATTCACAACTCTGCACTACACATGCACGCGTCCGTCTCCATTGGAAAACCCAAACGTGTAACGTCAAGTTCCAGCTTTTACTCAAATTTGAAAAACTCCCATGACCATTCTGCACTTATAAAGCAACAAACAGAAACGTTATTTTGGAGGAAAACCTTACAGTAAAGGAGAGGGATCATAATTTCTTGTTATTAATGTAAAATGAAGGACAAAAAAGAGTGAAATAAAGACTTCAAAAAACATCAAGGTTGAGTGACTGCAACTTTACCTGAAACTTCTCAAAACCTCCTTGTGGGGGTTTCCAAGACAAATATATTGTGTTTTCTTCCTGCCCCAAAATCAGTAAATCAGACGGTGGGTCTGGATCTAAGACAAGGAAATAAAATATGAAAAGGAATCTTAAAAACAAACAAATAAGCAAACATTTCTACCATCATTTTATCTATACTGGACTGATAACCTTGACTCTCACCCTATGGAAGAGAGGCAGGATACTTAGGTTTTTCTAGTCAGCTTTAGCGCTATTGAGACTCTCAGTCTCCTCATCTCTACAATGGTGGAAGAGGAAAAAATTTTCTAGAAAGCCTTTTTTCACAATAAAATTACATGGATTTCATATTTTTCTCATAGCAGAATTCAGTATGAAATTATTAGAAGTGAGATTTTTAACTGAGATTTTATGCACTGCATAAATTAAGAGATACAGCTAACCCCCGTAAGTTTCCAAACTCCTTTTCTCTTTAAACATTTTATCTGAGGAGATTCTAGAAACTTCTTTTTCAAATCAGTAGTACGTCCCTATTTCTAATTTATATTTAAAACTGAAGTGTGGTATTTCTTTTCTTAATTGGAAGAAATATAATGCTAAAATTTTATTGGAATAATCTAATCTCTAAAATTCAAATTTTATAGGAATATTTTTATCCTTATAGATTTAAGTTTATAAGAATTCAATCAGTGGTAAATTTAAACCTGTGTCACTGATTGACAATCCTTTTTACTCTATTTTTCTTTTATGCATATTCCTTTCAGCTGGAATTATTAATAACTTACCATCCCCCTCATATTCCCATGATATGTCTAGGTTTATTTTATATCATTATTTAATATTCCATCTGCTTCCAAATGGATTTGAGGTGGCTTGCCAAAAAGGAGAGGTATAAAAAGACCAAAAATTATTAATTGACAGTGGAAGACAGAAGTCTAATTTGTAAAGTGGGGAGAGTGTCAGGACAGGGGTAAGGTTGCCAGGTTTGTTTGGGAAAACATAGCCAAAGCAAAAACCTCTTAAAACGCAGAGTGAACTGTTAATCCCAGGGTAGAAACAACAAGCTTGAGGTCCAAGTAGAGTAGCGATACAAAGCCAAAGAGCCAAGCATGGCAGAGTCAGAGTCCTTCCTACGTCATAGTGGCCTTTCCACTAAAGCAGGGTGGTTTCAAGGACAGAGTGTGATGTCGGGGAACTGTGGGCCTGAAGCTCCATCATCCTAAAAAAGCTCCTGAAATTCTCTAAACCTCAGTTTCCTCATCTGTAATAAAAGAAAAATGCATCTCATCATGATCGGTAGCAAGAAGGTCGTGAAGGTCGTGATTGAGAACTAAGTGCTTAGCCAGGCTCCTGACACAGAACAAGCACTCTGTGATAACCAGAGTGATGACAAGGATGACAGGACAGTGATAATGACACAAACAAATCTAAGCAGCGATCTAAGACGCTTTCCCTGAGACAAACGACACAATAAACGACAGAGAAAGGACTATAATTCAGGCATTCTCCAAGTAGGTGAAATGCCCCATCTCTTCAAGCCATAGCGCCACAAACCACTTCTATTTTAATTGATGGTTAACTAGATATTGGGGTTTCCCAGGTGGCGCCAGTGGTAAAGAATCTGTCTGCCAATACAGGAGATGCGAGAGCCGTAGGTTTCATTCCTGGATTGGGAGGGCCCCCTGCAGAAGGAAATGGGAACCCACTCCAGTATCCTTGCCTGAAAAACTCCATGGACAGGAGCCTGGTGGGCTGCAGTCCATGGAGTCGCAGAGTCAGACACAACTGAGCCTGCACACACACACAACTAGTTACTGACTTTAAACACAACAATTTCCCTTATTTTCCTTTAACCCATGAAAAGTTAATTAAATATAAAATGAACTTACAAGTGCTAACCATGAGGACAGTAGGATGGCTTCTCTTTAGTCCCTTTGTAGCTATAATGCTAATTAAAAAATCAGTCCCTGGAGAAAGTCCGTTAAATGTGAATGTCCTACACATTAAAGAAAAATCACCCATTAAGATATTTAGCTCAGAAATATTTGGAATTTTATGTATTTGTTTTTTCTATTATGGACACACATTTCTATGCTTAAACACAAGTGACTATTTGGAAATCATAGCTTCTTAAGTGGAGAAATTTAAGTCAAAAAGTATATATGTCACGCATATAAGCATGATATCCTGAATTAATTAATTACTATCTATCCACATACATAATTTGGTACTGAACATCAGATTTAGTTATTCTATTCACACTACAGTCCAAAAAGTTGTCCTGCAAACTCTTATAATTTCTATTTATACTACACTACTAAAACAGCTTTCTAAAAGCACATATAAAATGTTAATCTTGTGTTTCATGTAACTTAACATAATCTCTTTTTAATGTTTTCATACCTTCGTGTGGAAGGCAGGATTTCTTCTTTCATTAAGTTTTCACTGGATATTGAAATAATATATCCATCCAGAAGACTTCTGGCTGAAGGCCAGCTAACGGCTACTGCATCTGAATTCCTACTATGATTCATAAATTCAACCGCACGAGGGGCTATATCATTTAAAACATAAACATAAAATAACAATTTCTACCATACAAAGCACCTTTTTCAAAACTGCTTTGGATTTCTTTGATGCTGCAAACTCTGAGGGTAACCAAGATATTTCTTTTATTCCTCCTGGTAGATATGAGAAAGTCAAGAGAGTGAAAAAAAAAAAAAAACCAGCAAGAATCATTTTAAACTTTGAAATATTATTTATAAGTACCCCAGCAGTGCTGTACTCAGTATTTACCCTGTCTCTATAATGTAAAAAGAGGTGATAATCTTGGTTTAGTGTAACTACTAACCTCAGAAATGTTTATAAAGATTTTCAAGGCATCATTCTAGTTAAATACCAAATAGTTAACAAGGTCAGTCCACAGGAAAGTTCATTACCATCTAAATACGAAATACTTCCCTTATTTTTCTGAAGAAAAATGTTAATATAGTATATAATATATATTTTATTTCTCCTCTAAAATGCTTCCACGTGTGGGAAAGGAAAAACACTGCCAAGATATTCTCTCTCATTTCCATTCTTTATTATTGCAACAAAAGAACAGACCTGATCAGTTTCTAAATACATAAATCAATCTTCCCATGGCATCAGTGTCAAGAATAACTAAAATAGTATTTTAGTAGAATAGCTGACGATTTTACTTCACCTAGATTTGAAAATGTACACATTTTGCATACACCCTTTCCAATTATCATTTATTTCGTTTGACTACCATGGAATAAGTCACCATCTGCCACTGGGAATAAGTTGCTAACACTGGGGAAAAGGCACACTCCATTGTCTGTTTAACTGAACAATGGAAACATTAAATCACAAAGGGAGACTCTGGCCAGAACCCAGGCAGTTAGCAGCTCTATTGTCTGGAAATACACATAACAAAAGAGGCTGTGCTAATTCATATAAGGGGAAATAGGACAAGAGGCAATACTGCCTGCCCAGAAAGAAAATTTGTAAAGAATGAACTATTCACTAATTCTTCTCTAAAAGAACCAAATGAATATTTGAACATTGAAACCTATAAAATGTCACAAGGCAATGAAACCTGGCTAAATAAATTTTTCTTAAAAAAAAGAAAATAATATATGAAACAAAACATTTTTATGGAATCCTTAATAACATATTTTTAAGTGGAATTTTTAAAAAAATTGAACCTAAAGAATATCAAAAATGCTTACACAAGCTGTACCTGTCTGTATTTCTCTTATGTAGGGAGAACTGTCTTTAAAACCCTCTTTTTCAGTGCGAATTGAAAAGGTATACACCGTGGCAGGATCCAGGTTAGAGAAGACTGCAGTTTCTCGAGATACCTTCTGGACCTGACAATCCAAAAGAATAACTTACCAAGTGTTCATTTAAGAAACATTTCACAATCAAACACAAGCAAAAAAAGGAAAAAGATTGGGAGTTATTTAATTTTACTATCCAACATGCTGTTGTTGTGTCCAACTCTGTGACCTCATGGACTGGAGCACACCAGACCATCTGATCTGATGTAAGCATGAGTGATATTGGTTTCAGCGTGAACGTTTAATTCCCTTATAACGCACCATGAAAGCAGCCGCACAGTTTACGCATGTGATTTCATAATGCTGAAAATTCCCATCAGCTCGATTCCAGAGAATTTCGATGGAAGAGTCCGTAACTTTGCCCTCATGGATATTTGATGGTCCTTCCAGACCTACACAAAGCACATAAAACACTAAATTGCTCCTGGATGTTTTCTAACCAGCTTTTTCTTTTATTTGTCCCTTCAAAGAGAGTAAAGCGCACAACACAAAAAAAAGGACAATGTAGTTTATTAATGAATTATCTCTATCCTAATTTAAAATAGTTGTTTATACATTTAACAGCTTGTAAAATATGATAATCACTTGTACTCAGAGTCACTGGAAACATCATTACATGCAGCTAACTCTGATGCTGCAGCAAAAATTATGTGAGAGCAAATTCACAGGAGCAAATGCACAATATTCAAAGGAGGAAAATGAAATTAAAGCTTTCTGAAACTACTAAAACACAACAGAGATGGAAATAGGAAGGCCAGACAAAGAAGTAGAATTCCTTTGTAGCAAATATTGGCTGAAGTTAAAAACAAATTTTATCTGATGAGTTTTAGTGTTTAGCTTTCCCAATTTAAAGATTTCATCTAGCATAAAGGAAAACAATTATTTTTAAAAAACTGAAAAATGTCAGCTTTAGAGTATCATCTTATATACTGGTATTTCTGCTACTGATAGAATGATATTGATATAGTTAAAGGATCAAGTATTACTTATTTTTAAAGACAAGAACTGTAAAACATATTATTGCCCACAATAATTCATAATATAAGAGGCAGAGAATATAAATATAAAAAGTACATAAAAATCACAAGCAGAAGTAAAATATAAACATATATCTGAGCTGATTATAGATATGTTAAAATGCTATTAGAATAATATGACTTATGACATCAGTTTGAGATTATTTTGTGGAAAAATTGAGTTTAAACAATAATGGAAGGATTACAATTTGGGGGGAAAAGATACATAATAATAACATATGTGAAGATGTACAATCAGGAAGAGCAAATCTTAAGAACCTCGACACTTATTTGCATTTATAGTCAGAAATATAATGATTTTAGGACATCATGCAAGTTTTCTATGGCATTTATTTCTACCTGCCATCAATTTCTGCATCAAGTGGATGCATGTGTGTGCTCAGTCATGTCCAATTCTTTGCGACCTTATGAACCGGAGCCCACCAGGCTCCTCTCTCCATGGGATTTTCCAGATAAGACTACTGGAGTGGGTTGCCATTTGCTCTCCCAGGGGATCTTCCCCACCCAGGGATCAAACCTGTGTCTCCTGTATCAGCAGATAGACCCTCTACCACTGAGCCACCCTGGAAGCCCTGGAGGAAGGGGACCTACATACACTGCCCACGGGAATATACATTGGCACAGTCACTATAAAGAACAGTCTCTGAAAGCCAGAAAACAAAAAAACAAAGAAGAAAGCTAAGCCTAGGATCTGACATTCCCACACCTGGGCCTATACCCCAAGAACACCATAGCTGAAAAAGACACATGCACCCCGACATCCACTGCAGCACAACTTACGATGGCCAAAACACAGAACCAGCAAAGTGCCCACCACCCCATTCAAGCTCAGACAAGGTGCGGTGTGTGCATACAGTGGACTGTTACTCAGCCATAAGAAACACAGGAAATCATGCCCCTGGCGGCCCCAGGGACGGACCTTGGAGGATGATGCTAAGTGAGGTCGGCCACAGAGAGGAAGACCATCTAGGCAAAACGGAAAAGGAGATACGAATAAACTAATGTTAAGGGATTCTGAGAACTCCACATAGGATTCCAAAAAAGTAAAAGGCCAGGGACGAATTAGGAGGTCAGGACTAACATATGGGGGTCTCCAGCGGCTCAGTGGTAAAGAATCCAAGTGCCAAAGCAGGAGATGTGGGTTCGTTCCCTGGGTCGGGGAGATCCCCTGGAGCAGGGCATGGCAACCCGCTCCAGTATTCTTGCCTGGAGAGTCCCATGGGCAGAGGAGCCTGGAGGGCTACAGCCACAGGATCGCAACGAGTTGGACACGGCGGAAGCAACCGGGCACGCACACATGCACGTACACGCGACTAACATACACACGGAAATCTGTACCAGTAACTGATAACCCACAAGGATTATCGTCATTCCTTCTATCCCCAAGGACCTGATGTCCAGCACAGGGAACTCTGCTCGACCTTCTGCAATAACCTCTATGGCAACAGAATCCAGATGAGCGGGTCTGGCGTTTGTATGTGTTCATACACATGAACTGACCTGGCTCACACACCACAACTGAACCAGGCGGTTGTACACTAACAAGAAGCCCGTTCGAAATCACCTGTACTCCAACATACCATCAGCCTGAAATTAAAGAAAAGGAAAAGAAAAAAAAAGCCATGCCTAGTTTATCCCCTCTGACCTCGCTGCTGTCCTATCCCTGGAGCCTGAGCAGGCTTGGGTCCCAAGGCTGGACTGTGGGCAGGTCAAGACAGTCAGGCAGGGTGTCTTTAATTCAGTCTTCTCTTAAACCCGGATGGCTTGCTCTGGCTGGGACCAGAGTTCATCGCGCACCCAAAGGATGGTGGCCTCACCCTCTGTCTTTGGGGACCTTAGAAACGTCACCTAGCCTCCACATCTCTTGGTGCTCAAGCTTCCCTCCTCAGAGTGAAGCCTCCTAAGCTTAGGCACCTAAGCTTCCTCTTCAGGGTGATGTGGTCCAGGTTGGGATTAGTCCGCGCAAGGGGTTGAAGCTTTAGAAGAAAGTAGGCAGACGTAAGCCCTCGGGTGTTTGCTCTTACAGCCCAGGACTTTCCCTAAGGCTATGCTGTCGCCTTGTGGACATTTCCTGTAACTACAGCTTGACAAGGGCTTACTGGAATCTCCAATTTCTGGTGGCTCCGATGATAAAGAATCCGGCTGCAATTCAGGAGACCAAGAGTTTGATCCCTCGGTCGGGAAGATCCCCTGGAGAAGGGAACAATAACCCACTCCAGTATTCTTTCCTGGAGAATTTCATGGACAGGGGAGCCTGGCAGGCTGCAACCCATAGGGTCGCAAAGAGTTGGACATGACTAAGAGACTAACACTTCCACTTCACAGGGCCTGCGTGGCTGCTAATGACAGCTGCCCTCAGGAAATGTCCTGGGGCAGATATTACAGAAATAAATTCCAAACGCTACCAACTTTTACAAAGCCAATTGCAACAGGTAAAATTTCCTCACTCCATTTAAAGGAAAAAAGAAAAACAGTCCAAACTACCAAAGGACAAGATGCTCAGCATCCCTAATTATTACAGGAATGCCAATCAAAATTGCAAGGAGAAATCAAATCCCACCAGTCAGAATAGCCATCCTCACAAGTCTACAAACAGTAAGTGAAGGAGAAAGCCTGGAGGAAAGGGAACCCACATACCCTGTCGGTGGGTATATATATTGGCACAGTCTCTATAAAAGACAGTCTCCGAGTGCCAGAAAATAAAATAAAATGAAAATGAGAGAGCTAAGCCTAGAATTTGACATTCCCACACCTGGGCCTATACCCCAAGAAAACCATACTCCAGTAAGAGACATGCACCCCGACATCCACTGCAGCACCACTTACGATGGCCAAAACACAGAACCAGCAAAGTGCCCACCACCCCATTCAAGCTCAGAGAAGACGTGGTGTGTCCATACAGTGGACTGTTACTCAGCCGTAAGAAACACAGGAAATTACACCCCTGGCGGCCCCAGGGACGGACCTTGGAGGATGATGCTAAATGAAGTCAGCCACACAGAGGAAGACAATAGCGCATGATGTCCCTTCTAGGCAAAACAGACAAACAAAAAAAGATACAAAGGAACGAATTTATAACACAAAAGGAAACTCTGAGAATTCAAACATACAGTTCAAAAAAAAAAAAAAACTGAAGGGCCAAGAATGAATTAGAAGGTGTGTGTGGACTAACACATACACAGAAATCTGTATCTGTAACATGCAATCCACAAGGATTATTTTTGTTCCTTCCACCCATCCATCCACAAAGAACCAATGTTCAGCACTTGGAACTTTGCTCGAGCTTCTGCAATAACTTCCAAGGCAAAAGAATCCAAAAGAGAAGAGCTATGACATACCCATACATATCGTCACTGAACCAGGAAGCTGTACACTGAAAACAAGCATAATATTGCTCCCACATACTGTCAGCATAAAACTAAAGAAAAGGAAAAAAAGCCAAGTTTATCCCTCCAACCTCCCTGACCTGGGTTGCCATCCCATCTCTGGAACCTGAGCAGGCTTGGGTCCCAAGATTAATCTACAGTGGGTCAAATTTCAAGTATTCCAAATGTTCAAAATTAATATCTGTAGAATTTTTGAGTGACTTAAATCAAAATCAATGTGAATCTCAAAATGTAAAGTATTGGTTTGTACACATATTATACATGATAATTTAAAATATTCAAAGAGATGAAGAAAATATGCACTAGTTTTTTCCAGACCAATGGCAGCATAGGGAGTGTACATGGTAAGTGTACATTTATCATTTACTGTGTACACTGATCATGTGTTTTAAGAGACACTATCAGGGCTCCCAGACTCACAAAGTATGGTCTAGTTTTCATAATTTGCCTAAAAATTACTCACATTCCTCACTCTTGGATTAAGTCATTGAAAGATGCAGTTAATATGCATATGTGGGTTTTTGGTAATACATAAGAAAAACATCATGACTTCTCAATTTTAAACAAGGTTAGTATCTAAACAATTACAGATCAGGCTCAGTAATGGTTTTTGAAATTGTTTTAAAGGATCTTTGAAATTGACTGTATTACAGTGAACAAAGAGTACTAATTTGAAATGGCACACAAAATCAAAATCAAGAAGCACCTTAGGCAAGTCCTAAAATACTTACATGTTTTTACTGCAGGTACATAATATACATTACTTAATTTAGTCCCACTGATGGTAGAAACAAAGAAATTATATTCTGTGCCTGGGGTTAAATTGTCAACAGTTATTTTGTTGTCTTGTTTCAAAAGCCTGGTTACATTTGGGCCTCGGTCACTTGCAATATGTACACCATCAAACACTCCAATATCAGGCATCTGAACAAATAAGATTACAGAGGTACTGTGGCTTTCATAAGGAATAACAACCTGAACTGGTTTGGGCTCTGAAAGATAAAAAGAGATATTTATAATTAGTATGGTCTTAAAGCTTTCATATTTCTCTAAGATGTTCTAGAACTGTGAAACAATTAAATGCTTATGTATTCAACTTACAGTTACTATGTTAGCATTAGGACAGAGAAACAGGACATTCTGACAGATCATATATACATGCATATTGAAAGGGCCTAATTAACTTTCATTTTTTTGATTCTCATTAATAGTCTAAAAAATAAAAATTTGAGATCTGTTTTTTACCTTCTTATCAATTTATTAAGAAAATACTTTTGAAAACCTACATACCAGAAGGAATGCTCAAAGTAAATAAGGCCAGATTCCCGCTTTCATAAAATCCTCAAACTTGGACCTTGTGTGCTCCTATGTACCTACAGATGATGCCTAAGTATACTATTCATTTGTGTGTTATGTGATTCATACATTTAGTTTCATCCTCAGGATGGTGTTTGTCCAGTTCTAAAAGAATCATCTAAATATAATGAAGTTTGTCATTATGGCATTGAAACATGTTAATTATCATATGTGAAATCAATCGCCAGCCCAGGGTTGATGCTCGGGGCTGGTGCACCGAGATGTCCCAGGGGGAGGGAATCGGGAGGGAGGAGGGAGGGGGGTTCTGGAGGGGGAGCATATGTATACCCATGGCGGATTCATGTCAATGTATGACAAAACCAACACAATAAAGTAAAGAAAATTAAAAAAAAAAAAAAAACAAATATGAGCAGATCCCTAACTAGAGTCCCACACGGTTGGAGAGACATGAACAAAAGGCTGTTGAGAACAGAGAGAGAATTCCAGCAGAGGTAACAACAACACTGGGGAGGGCTCTCCAGAGTCGAGGTCAACGTTTTATCTGTCTTACAGGACAGAACAAGGCTGCCAGAAAGAATGCGCAAGGCACAGAGAGGCAGTCAGGAGGGAATCCCAGACCAAGAGAAAAACATCAGCAAAAGCTGATCATCGTGTATCCAGGGAATACCAAGTCCTTCCAGCTGCTTACCAGCAGGGCAAGTTACCAGTCACTAGTCCTTGGCAACTAGTTTCCAGTTACTAGTCTTTAGCAAGTTTCTTAGTCACACTGTGCCTCGTTTTTTCCTAAACTGCTCAGGCACAGGCAGGCACTCAGGGTGGTTCAAGCACGGGGTGTGTTTGAGCAACAGGGAGAGGGCAAGGTCCGAGGCTGGTCACTGTCCACGAGAGGCTTTTCCTGCCAGGCTCCAGTGAAAGTTGCTGAGTCGTGTCCGACTCTTTGCGACCCCATGGACTACACAGTCCACAGAATTCTCCAGGCCAGAATACTGGAGTGGATAGCCTTTCCCTTCTCCTTTCCCTTCTTCCCAACCCAGGTCTCCCGCATTGCAGGCGGATTCCTTACCAGCTGAGCCACCAGGGAAGCCCAAGCTCTGGAGGTCAGATTATTCTGTCTGCACAGGGATTTTGAGCAGACATTTTATTTTTAGGAACGTGATTCTGGCAAACATTTGGTGGAAGGATTCATTCACATTTTATTTTCTCCCTGCTGTCTGTTAAAGAGCTTTATTGTGCTACTTAGAGCAGATTAAAATTTTAGATAATTTCTATCCCTATTATTTTTTCCTCAGATCAATTTTAATTTCAATTCTA
Organism: Antilocapra americana; assembly: GCA_007570785.1. Taxonomy (NCBI): domain Eukaryota; kingdom Metazoa; phylum Chordata; class Mammalia; order Artiodactyla; family Antilocapridae; genus Antilocapra; species Antilocapra americana. The sequence goes on from ML663565.1 coordinate 28,199,550, forward strand.
CTTTTAGATTATTGCAATACTGTCCAGTATATCCTTTAGGTCTGTCCTTCTTCCAAACAGATATCTTCTCAAATATGCATTCTAAAAAAGTTTTTTTTTTTTTTCCTCTCCAGAGAATAAGTAGATGGCCTTCTCTTTTCAGTTTTTTTTTTCTTCCTTTATTTGGTGACATCTGGTTTGAGGCAGCAGAACTTGTTCTAAGTCACTATTAAATTTCTGACTTTACCCAGAGACAGTACTGTCTAAAAGGACTTAAATACACATCTATAATTAGAAATATAGAACATAAAATCTGTGCACTACCTCCATCAATTCATTCAGCTGTAATAATAGAACTTCCCTCTTCTGTTCTTGGTGGTTATCAGAAAATGTTCAATATACTAACCATAACACATTCCATATAGTATATTACTGGGTTTCAAGGCACTTTTACCATGTTTTTCTTTTTCTAGTTGCATTTTCTTCTGTCATTACTAACATCTTTGGTAGGTTTCCTCTCTAAATTCCATACAGCTTGGAAAGTTCTCACAGTAAGTACAACTTTTCCAAGACTAGCATGATATCCCACAAGTATCCAGCCCATCTGATTCTATGGGCAATGATCTGTGAACACTTCTAAAGTTACTCTGAACAGAAATTAAACATCTGGGGTTTGGAAATGGCTGACTGATATACTCATGGAGACAATCACGTCTGCCTTCTTGGGTACTGAAAACATTTTCTAGGGAGAGTCAGTGTTTTAAATAGGCCCAATTTACCCTAGGCTCTAAAAGTATACTGTTGAAGACATTCCTTCCAGTGGGTAAATGTGAAGCTTTCCATCAGTTCCACTTGTCCAGGCAGATGTAGCCAACAGTATTAACAAGTGATATGTTAAAGCAGAGGGGTACCAAGGCTGGAAAGGTGTAGAATAGGATAAAGTTATTCCTTCTCCTCAGAACTATTCTGCAAACTTCTAAAACCTCAAGTGGGAGAAGGTCACACTTTGAAAAAAGAAAAAGAAAGGCATTATCGTTTCTGGTGGATTCCAAGGAGTCTCCACCTCTGTGACCATGACCTCCATCCTCACCTATTTTCCTGCAAAATCTTTTTCAGAGGAAGTGGCAACCTGAGAGCTGTATGAGGTTTTTTTTTTCAATATGAGATAAACTAAACTAGGCCAAATTCAAAGGTTTTTATTATAGGTTTGTTAGAAGAGCCCTCAGGGATGCCCAGTCTATCTTAAAATTTTTTCTTTTTTGAGAGGGAAAATAGAAAAGTCAAACACCAGTTCTCTTACAGCTCTCCTCCTGTCAAGAAAAATGGGCTCATTAATCCCTCTGACAAAAAGAGACACAGAAACAGCTAGAACAACTTTACTTCCCATTACAGATGGCCAAAGCTGCTCAGTGCCACCACTTACTCCTGTAGAGCGATAAAAGTGATAATCACCAAGACTCTTGGGGTGTTTGCTTGGTGTCTGAGCCTTTAAATTCTATTAACTGCATAACGTAGGTAAGATTCTCGTCACTCCCATTTTAGGGAGAAGAAAACTGAAGACCAAAAAGATTGCATGACTTCCCAAAGGACATAAACTGGTCATCGTGGAGCTGGAATTCTAACCCAGGTAATCTGGTTCCAAGGTCCATTGTTACAAGCACCGCCTTCTCCCAAAGGGCATATTTTATAGATCAAGTGCACAGTAATAACCGGAGATCAAGTTTCAGTATCAATAGTTGCTTTCACGATAACACAGACAGATGGAGAGAGAAGGTTCAAAGGGAAAAAGGAAGGTGCAAATTAATTTTTTTTCTACATGTCTGTAACATGTAGAAGCTCATTAAAAGGTAAAAGTCCCTCTGTGCTTAACTGCCTCAAAGTGTATGGAAGAAAAGAGGCACAGGACATAATATTGGGGTGGCCAAAAAGTTCATTTGGGTTTTTCCATAAGATTGAAAACACCCAAATGAAAATTTCTGGCCAATCCAATGAAGGATAATTATCAGTAATTATTTGTTAAATGAATACAAGGAAAGAATGTCTACCTATGCACCTTGGGATAGGCTAATATTTGCTTAATCATCTTGACACAAGTAAAAATGATGAATGATAAACAGGTGATGCTAAAAGTAATTAAAAGAAAGAAATAGTGGAGTATTTGAAGGAACTAGAGAAAATTCACCAGAAAGAGAGAAAGTATAGACACCACGAGCACCTAATGGGTGCTTCCAAACATGATGGCCTTTCACATGAATCAGTGAGTAGATCTGCTTTGTGACACTCTGGAGTAACAGACATGGCTCCAAACTAGAGGAAAATTACAGAGATGCATTATGCAATGATTAGAAGAATAGAATATCCTTGCTGCATTGGCCAGAAGATCTCTGTTTTTAAACTTTAAAACAGTTCAAAAGAAAAACCTTTAAAAACGTTAAATAGAACTTTAAGCCCTAAAATTCTATTATCCTTCCTCAGATTTATATATGTTAATGCATGTTTCAGCATTCATGTTAGATGCTGACTTTATCAGGAAGTATCTGAATTAAGCCACGTCTAGATCTATGTTTGCACCTGAAGACAGATATCTGAATGAGATTTCAAAGGAACTGACTCTAGAAAGAAATGGTAGGAATTGTGTTTAGATGGTAAATGGGTTCAAATATGCTAAGCTCCCTAGAGTCAAACAAGAATAGGACTTTACAGGTGAAAATCAGTTTAAAAGTATATTCAGTGATCTAAATCTTCTGGAGCAAAACCTTAGGCCCAGAGACAATATGGGGAAAATCTAACCCCATTCTGGTAATGATTGGTGGCTCTAAGACAACAGTTCATTTCCCATCTACACATTTTAGTTTTATACTTCCATTCTGCATATAAATTTATGTTGGGTTGTTTAGTAGATATAAAATAGATTTTTTTAGCAATATATCTTGCTTAATTATCAAATTGTCTTCTTTTTCATAACTGTTTTCTATTATAATTATCTTTAGGTAGTTTTTCTCAAAAATTTAAATATGGAACTATGGAAATAAATTTCAGTTTAGTCTTTGAAAAATAAAATGGGAAGATCTGATGCTGCTGGAAGGTAGACACTGCTAACACATAAGTTTTTTTAATTAATTCAGTTTTCCCACAAGGCTACCTTTATTGTTAGCTAAAAGGCCTGTGAGGTTCAATGATCTTGCTTCCTCAGAGTCATCATTATTCACCTAAATTAGTCAAGTCAAACCCCCAGTTTCTCCCTTCCTCTGCTCATCATCAGGGGCTTCCCTAGTAACTCATGGTAAAGAATCCACCTGCAATGCAGGAGATCAGGGTTCGATCTCTAGGTTGGGAAGATCCCCTGGAGAAGGGAATGGCTACCCACTCCAACATTCTTGCCTGGAGAATTCCAACGACAGAGGAGCCTGGCCGGCTATCACCCACAGGGTGGCAAAGAGTCTGACATGACTGAGCGACTTTCACTTACTCATCATAAGCACTCTAGCATGAAAGCTTGGACTTTCCTATTGTAAAACGTGTCCACTACTGCCCAGCTGCACTTCCCTATCTTGCTCACCATCATCTTTTGCCTAGACCCTACAAGACCCTGGAACCAGTTTCCCAGTTCCATTCTCAACCCTACACAAATCATTCCTTGCCCGTATCAGGAAGGCCATTTTTGTGACAAGGTGACTTCACCTTCTCACCTCTCCTGCATAAACCCCTCAATGACTTTCCACTGCCCTCAGAACAAACTCAAAAGCACAGCCTGCAGGTCCCATGTGCTCTGACCCCTGAATCCTCACTCAGTATAACTGCCAACTGCCCCTCTTCCTCTTCCTTATCCCGGCCTTTTTGTTCTTAGACCCTTGCCTTACATTCTTCATGACAGTTGTTCATTTCTAAAGTCCCCTTCCCTCCCTCATCTTCTGCTCTGGCTCCTCATCATTTAAGCCTCCGTCAAATGTAACTCCTATTGCAGTCCGTCTACAGGAGCAGCCCCACCCCTCTTCAATTACTCTTGTACACAAGGAGTGTCGTCGCCACACCCTTCTAGCAGGGAACAGTAAATCCTTAGCCACTGCCATTGCTGACCTACAACACACCCTGAAAGGAATTCAGGATGAAGAACAGAATGAAGCACACTACGCTTTGTGAAAACAGGCAAAACAGGCCCTTAAACAGTAGGATATGCTTCAGGAAAAATGTTGATGACCCCATACTCTTACATCTTCTCATACTTGGAAAAGCACTAAAATCATTAACCCAGATATCTGTTCCTTGTGACTAGTAGTAATCTTCCACCACGATATATGCTTGATTGCATAGGTCCCTTAACCAAAATCACCTATATACTGGCCTCCCCGCCTGCCTCTTCGGAGCAAGTTCCTCAAAGCTCTCTGAGGGGCTGTTTCCCAGGCTACAGTCCTCAGTAAGATCTCTGAATAAAACTGCAACTCACTGCTCTTACATTGTGCATTTTTCTTCAGTTAACACTCTCATTGATATAATTTTTCTGCTTTCCTTACGGTTTATCACAACTTATAAATGTCTATGAATATTATTCAATGTATTTACTTTCTTTCCTTTTCTTTCTTCCTCACTCCATTTTCAATAATTATTGTTCATTGAATCAACTTTTTTTGAGAAATGAAAAATGTTTTTGTCCTAACCCTTTTATTGACTGTCAATATTTCCTTCTGGTGTGCTACAGCATGCCTCTGTGGATACAATAAAAGTTACAAACAGTGCCTATATGTCAGGCATTGTTCTATGCCCTTATATTGATTAAATCAGTTATTTCTCAGGACAATCCATGAAACCTACACTATTATTTTCTTTCACTTTACAGATTTGGGAACTGAGGCATAAACAGGTCGAATGCCTTGCCCAGGGTTAGTCAAATAGCTGAACTGAGATTCAGACCTAGATAGTGTGACTTTGGGGTGAAGTTCCTAAACATGAACAGTGCTGCCTTCTTACAAGCATAGGACATTTGCAAGACATGATGGATGGAGATTGCTCCAGATCCTGAAATACATCAACAATCTAATTAAAAAGGTAAAACCTGCTACCAGAGAAATCTATCCAAAACTATTTTACAATACCCTCAAATCAGAAAATATCTGTTAAGAAATGGAAAGTATCTGATTCTCACTTAGAGTTTGTTGAATAGTTACCAGCTCGCTCAAGTTCCCATTCATTACTGTTGCCATTCCAATGTCGTATGTCATTCCAGGGATTAAGTGATCAACCTTGAATCGATTAGCATCCTTTACAAAAAGCTTCCTGATTTCTTGAGTATCCAATTTGGGTTTGATTTGAATGTAGAACTCATGGCCATCTTGTGGGGGTTCCCACTGGAGAATTATACTGTCTTCATCCACATCTTCAGGTTTTACACAAATTTTCTGAGGTGGATTAATAGCTTTGAGAAATACACAAATATATACATTTTAGTTTATTGTCTGTTATTACTCATGCTGTTGAGTAAAAATATCTCAATTTAGTATTAATTCATGTTTAGAGTAAATAAATCCTCATGCCACCATGTCTTGAAAAGGACTAAATTTTAGAGAAAAATGTGTCTTTGCTATTACTGTTCAAGTATTGGAGGATGTTCTTGATTTTTTTGTAATAACCAAACAAAAGACACTAGTTTATCTTCTTATACAATTTATTTGGATATCATGCCTTACAATTTTCACTACTATTCTCTGGAAATTATAATGCCTTCCTTTTAATCTCATTGTCTTATGTTATAAGCCTCCCTTAAACTTTTGATAGTTCTCAGGCACAATGATCAATAATTAGTTTACATTTGTAAGGATAATTATGCAATTTTAAGCTGTTTCATACCATTACCTTGCAACCCCATGGACTGTAGCCTGCCAGGCTCCTCTGTACATAGGAGTTTCCAGGAAAGAATATTGGAGTGGGTTGCCATTTCCTTCTCCAAGGAATCTTCTCAACCCAGGGATTGAACCCAGGTCTCCTGAACTGCAGGCAGATTCTTTACCAACTCAGCTATCAGAGAAGCTTTACTTTAAATAATCTTTAAAGAATTCTCCACGATTTTCCAATCTCATTCACCATCACAACAAAAAGAATAAAATATATAGGAACAGACCTACTTAAGGAGACAAAAGAACTATATACAGAAAATTATAAGACACTGATGAAAGAAATCAAAGATGACATAAACATATGGAGAGATATTCCATGTTCCTGGGTAGGAAGAATCAATATTGTGAAAATGACAATACTACCAAATGCAATCTACAGATTCAATGCAATCCCTATCAAATTACCAATGGCATTCTTCACAGAACTAGAACAAAAAATTTCACAATTCATATGCAAAAGATTCCAAATAGCCAAAGCAGTCTTGAGAAAGAATGGAGCTGGAGGAATCATCCATCCTAACTTCACATTATACCACAAAGCTACAATCACCAAGACAGTGTAGTACTGACACAAAAACAGAAATATAGACCAAGGGAACAAATAGAAAGTCCAGAAATAAACCCACACATCTACTGGTACCTTATTTTTGACAAAGGAGGCAAGAATATACAATGAGGCAAAGACAGCCTTTTCAATAAGTGGTGCTGGGAAAATTGGACAGCTACATGAAAAAGAATGAAATAAAACATTTTCTAACACCTCACACAAAGATAAACTCAAAATGGTTTAAATACCTGAATGGAAGACCAGAAACTATAAAACTTTTAGAGGAAAACATAGGCAGAACACTCAATGACATAAATCAAAGCAAGATTCTCTATGACCCACCTCCTAGAGTAATGGAAATAAAAACAAAAGTAAACAAGTGGGACCTAGTTAAACTTAAAAGCCTTTGCACAGCAAAGGAAACTATAAATAAGGTGAAAAGACAACCCTCAGAATGGGAGAAAATAATAGCAAATGAAACAACTGATGCAAGATTAATTTCCAAAATATAAAAGCAGCTCAAACAACTCAATACCAGAAAAACAAACAACCCAATCAAAAAGTGGGGAAAAGACCTAAACAGACATTTCTCCAAAGAAAACATACAGATGGCTAACAAACACAGGAAAAGATGCTCAATAATGCTCATTACTAGAGAAATGCAAATCAAAACTACACTGAGATATCACCTCACACTGGTCAGAATGGACATCATCAAAAAGTCTACAAACAATAAATGCTGGAGAGGGTGTGGAGAAAAGGGAACCCTCTTGCACTGCTGGTGAGAATGTAAACTGATACAGCCACTATGGAAGATGGTATGCAGATTCCTTAAAAAACTAGGAATAAAACCACCATATGACCCAGCAATCCCACTCCTGGGCATATACCCTAAGGAAACCAAAATTGAAAAAGATACATGTACCCCAATGTTCATTGTAGCATTATTTACAATAGCTAAAACGTGGAAGCAATCTAGATGTCCATCAACAGATGAATGGATAAAGAATTTGTGGTACATACACACAATGGAATATTACTCAGCCATAAAAAGGAACACATTTGAGTCAGGTTTGATGAAGTGGATGAACCTAGAGCCTATTATACAGAAAGAAGGAAGTCATAAAGAGAAGATAAATATTGTATACTAATGCATATATATGGAATCTAGGAATATGGTACTGATGAATTTATTTGCAAAGCAACAATAGAGAAACAGACATAGAGAACAGACTTACGAACATAGGAAGAGGGAAGGCGAGGTGAGATGTATGGAGAGAGTAACATGGAAGCTTATATTACCATATGTAAAACAGATAGCCAACGGGAATTTGCTCTATGTCTCAGGGAACTCAAACAGGGCCTCTGTATCAACCTAGAGGGGTGGGATGGGGAGGGAAATGTGAGGGGTGTTCAAGAAGTATGGGACCTATGTACACCTACGGCCGATTCATGTTGATGTTTGACAGAAAACAACAAAATTCTGTAAAACAATTATCCTTCAATTAAAAAACAATTTAAAAAAGAACTCTCCATGATTTTCATAGTCATTTTGTTTTCAGAAACTATAAGTTGATTTTCAATATGTTTTGAAGTTCATTTCCTAATCAACAAAATCAAACACTACATTTTAATTTCTTAGGAAAATACTCTGGGTCTATTCATTTCAAAACTTTATTTCACAAAACTGAAGCTAGCTTGACTCTAGGTGTTGAAATCAATTACATAAAATTATCAGGCAATGTCAGAATAGTTCCATTAGAAAAACTGTTCAAACGATTCCATGGTGAAACGATTTCAGATATCTTTTCTTACACACCTACAAAACTTAGGAGTCTATTATAGTTCTATAGTTACTCAAAGACTTTTCTATACATGCCTGTGGATTTTTATGGGAGAAAGTCCATTATTTTTTCCATATTTTCAAAGCCTCCATTAACCCAGAACAGTTAAATTTTAATGAATAAAATGTATTCCATCAAGTCTCTTCCTAGGCACTCAACATTTTCTAGACCCTCACTATATGCCCCCCTGTACTCCAGCCATAGCAATCTAGTCATCATTTCCCAATGTTCAGTTGTCAGTCTTCAAAAAGCTTTCTCTGGCTTTCCAAGGGATGGCTAGGCAGATGCCTCTACTTCAGTCCTCTCTGTCTATTCACATGCTGTTTGCCCTCCTCACAGCATCCTCCTGCATCCCCACTCCTGCTTAGCTCACTCTTACCTTCCCTCATGACTCAGTGCATCAAGCCTCCATAAAGATTCTCATGGCTATCCTTGTACCCGAGTCTGAGTTAACTGATTCCTCTCTATGCCCCTTATAGTATCGAGAGCATAAGCCTTCATAGCAATTATAATACAGAATCATTATTTTAAAAAATCTGACTCACTCCATTAATATGTAAGCCCTCTGACGGGAGATCTAGTCTTATTCATCTTTGTATTTCTAGTCTCCAATGCAATTCCTGACACTAAAACAATCTGTTGAGTAAATAATGAATGGGAAAAAAAGGAATATTGCTTCAACCATTGGAAAGTAAAAGTGTACTGGATTGCTAAACCTTTAAACACACACTGCTTGTCAGCTTATAGTCAACATACATAGAAAGTCACACAATTAAATGTGCAGACTCACATGTACCTTTCTCCTGTCCCTCTACTACACAAATAGGTACATCGCACGGAAGATTTCAATGTGATTTAAAAATTAATGAATCTGTGAGAAATCCTCCTAGTCTGCCTGTCAGTTAAAAATGAAAGCATCTTCCTAAAGTGTCAGGAACTCAACCAAGCCTGTATCAATTGACATGCTTTGTCTGAGCTTGGGGGATAAGAAAACATCTGCTCTCTAGTATCCAACTGGAAAAATACTTCTGATTAGGATTTTCAACACTGAAGGCATGTATCTTAAGTATTTGCCTTCAGTAAGCATGAAATGAGGTATTTTATTATTTGTTTTACAAATAATCATCACTGTCATCATCAAAGAATCCCAAGTATTCCCAAGTAGGAGATGGTTAATTAATCTGTGCTGGTCTACGGCCATACCACCCTGAACGCGCCCGATCTCATCTAATTAATCTGTGCTGCGCACAGGCAGGTTTTCCATTTCTCCCCGCTCAGTTCTTGTATGTTTACATTTTAGCTGGTGAAATTTCAAAGAACCTTGCCTATAAATGGGTTAACTACACATCTACAAAGAATACAATGTGCTGAGTTATGTACTCTCGTGAATCGAGTTTTCTCCTTTCAAAAAAGACTGACTTTAGGGGGTAAATAGAATGCTTAATTAAAAGATAGGTTGCTTGAATGATTATGTTCTAGACAATGATGCAAAAACTGCTTTGCCGAGGTGAGCGTAGTTTAGAAACGTATTTGCCAAAAGTCCTGGGGTGACACTGCCCCCTAGAGGTCAACGCATAGCATTACGTAGGAAAAGAGCAGGGTTAAATGTGCAGACCTACTTGTTGGGTCTGAAGCTATCAAAGAGAACTGGGTGACTAATCATCTTTTAGGACAACTTATTTTCCAGCAAAGGCTATGATAAGAAACATTCCTTCCAGGAACTCTGGTAGGAAAAATGTAGATATTTAAGGCATTCATGTAAATCTAAATTAATTTAGTATTTAGAATCCATGCTTAGAATCATGATTCAGCATCTAAACAAATGTTCAACTGTGATCATTTTGTACCTATGAAGGATCAACACAATTAAATTTCAGCAAAACAGTATTTCAAAGTATGCAATTTGTACTGATCAAAAGGCAAAATGTGCCCATACCTGTAATGGCTGAAATAGATTCCTCCAGGTAGCTTAGAGTTCCTCTTTCTGCCACACTGAATAGATAGATCAGATAATGATGAAAAAATTTGAGATTTCCAATTGTTGTGGATGTGTTGGGTTTTTCAACAAACAGTTCTTCTGATTTATTATATTCAGCATCCAAAATAACCACAAAATAATGGTGAAAAGATACAGGATCTGGAGCATCCCAGTGTAAAAATATTTCCGTTGGGGTCACATGAGTAACTGTGACATTTTGGGGTGATAATGGACCTAGTATGTGAGAAGAAACCAAGAAAAAAAATAAGACATTATACTAGTAATACGGTTTGGCAGAGTAATCTCTTACTTCTTAGTACTTCCATGATACTCTAAATTTGGAGAGAAAAGGAAAATGAAATTTGAGCCCTGACCCTTCCAATTTATACCTCCAACTTCCTGAGTGAATTACTTATTCTTTCTGAGCCTCAGGTTTTTTAAATATAAAATGGGAATTATAGTAGTAATTGCAAAGATTAAATAAAATATGGAGGGTAAAGCACATTGTCAAAGTGTTTGACACATACTTTGTTCAATTTTATTCCAAGCATCACCATCACACGTTATATGTGTCTTTTATTTCTGCCTTGCAACAAGAGGGTGGGGACTTCATATTATTTATTCTTCATCCCTAACATCACGGGAACTCAGGCATTCATCCTCTTACAGAAATATTTCCCAACTACAAACTGTCTCATCCGGCGCCAGTTATTTCCCCAGTTAATCCCTCCATATTAGTTTTCCTAAATCGGCACCTTGCACATTATCAGCCTCAAACCGGTATCCATTCCCAGTCTTCCCACCACGCGGACATGCCCACATGTTCTTTTTGATTCTTTCTTTAGAAGCGATAGTTCAACAGTTAAAATGAGGCCATCTGGGTTCCTGGATTCCTGTCCGGCTTAACAAGTCATGTTAGCTTAGTCAGTTCACTTATCCTTTCTGAAGCTCAGTTTTCTCATTTCTCTATAGCTATTCCAAATGCTGAGAGACAGACTGTAAAATAGCACATTAAAAGTACTTGGAAAAGGTAAAACAAGACTTAGAAACCATAGTCTTCGTAGATTTCCTTCATTTCTAAGGTCAAGACATCTAAGACAGAGACTGCTGGCATGCCCAAATCTGATGCCACCTTCTGCTCAAACCACTGTTACCCTCATGCCCGAAGGGCTCCAGTCCATCCACACTGTTCTTTTCCTACAAATTCACATCACCACACGTCTGCTCAAGAAGCGCTGTTCTCCCTTCAAGTCCGAATCTAAGCCTGTCCTTTCCATAATTCTGCCCCTGTCATTCACCCTCTGAATTCTAAAAAGCATTTATTAAATGTACCAAGGACTGGGAATTTGGGTAATTACATTTTTCTATACAATTTTGTTTGCATTTAATTTTATTCCTAATTCTCTCCATTGTAAGTCCCTTATAATCCAGGATACATGTCTGTTTCTCTCCTGCTTTAGCACATCAAATATTCAGCTTTCCCCAAACTTATTACCTACTGTGAACTGGGAACCAGTCTAACTACAGTAAATAGGATATAGTTCCTGCCTTTCTGGGTGTATAGTTTAATAGGAAAGCCAAACAAATAAACAGATTAATTGTACTTTAAAATGGTTAAAGAGAGATTTCTCAGAATGTTATGAGCAAATAGCAGACCCTCAGGAATTACAGGCTAATGATGATATTAAATATTTGAAAAATTGTACTTTCAGATGTCTTGTAACTTACGTGTTTCAACAACAAATACTGGACTTAAAGTAGTTTTTGCCTCCCATTCATTTATTGCAGAGAATAAAAATCTGTAAACACGGCCAGGATACAATTGTGTAATTGCTTTCTCTGTAGTATCTGGGGGCATGCTTTCAAAATGTTGCTCTTCTGTACAATCTAAATAATATTTAATGATAATTTTATACCCAAGTTTCAGCCACTTATTCAAATTATTCCAAGCACTCGATTTATTCCAACTAAACACAACTTCAGTTGTTCCAACATCCTTTAAATACAACAAATGGTTTTCCTGCAGAGAAGGTGCTAAAAGAAATAGAAGAGAATTATTCTTATTAGAAATTATAATTCTATCTTTAAAGTAACAAAATAATAAGATGCATGACTAGACAAATACTAATAAAATACTTACATTCATATTCACAAATATATGGCAAGGGAACATAACAGAAAAATCCTGTAAAGAAATAGTTTGATCCAGTTGAGTTTTGCTGTAAAATGTAGCAATCTGTTTCATTCTTGGGTAGTAGTGGAAAAGAAAGAATTTCATTTTCCTTAAGGTCAAAAGATGATCCATCTGTCCATGTGAGATGACCTTCTTTCTGTAATAAGATGTACAAATTAAGCCAATTTAAAGGAAAAGTCACATTTCAAATATGTGTATTTAAAGATTTTTATTAGATATATACAAAATTTTCTAAGATTGTTAAATTATCAACCAGTTTCATATTTTCATGTAGATTTCCTTCATGATAAAGATTCTGAGCTGGAGGCAGAGTTCATGTTCATCCATTCATTAGCCATGTCTTCAGGAGAATAAGTTTTCACATTCAACCTCTGTTTTCTCATCTGTAAAGTATATTTAATGATGGAAACTACACCTAATTTGTTGTGAGCATTACAGGCGGTGCATGTGAAGTGCTCAAAACAAGGCCAAGCACAGGCCCTTTATTCTTCAGAGGTTATTTTGATTCAAGTCATCAAATTAGTCTTAAACATCAAAAGAGGTTTCTATTACCATTCTGGTTAGGGTGTCAGTAGTGAGTATCATCAACCTCAACTTTCACAAGTAATAAATCTCTCTTTAGGAAGTGACTACTCTCCTTGAAAGGAGTAGTAGGGAAAGTAGAAGCTTTGACTAAAATATACCTGGATTCTAATCAACAGTCTTGCCACTTACTAAGTAACAGACAACTGCTAACCTCTTAGAAATGAAACATTTTCACCAGTGCAATGGAACTAATCAGGACCACTCTGCATGGCAGTCTACAGGTTTAGAGCATGAACGAAACAGACCAGGCACATAACAGTGCCTCAAAATCAAATGAAATGCTTAGAGACAATGAGTTCTACGAAAAGTGAGGCTATGTCCATACTGTAATTATGATGCTATCCCCAGCATAAAGCACAGGGCCAAGCTGGTGGCATGGGTGAAAACTAAAAAGATCTGCTCCCTGCAGGTATTCTAAAGAGATTTTAAAACTACATTCCAATTCCACCAACTAAAACGGAGGAATATCACTTCCTTAAAGAGTCTGCTGTATTGCATATATTGTTCTGCCATTGTGAAAATAGGCAGAGGCTCAGAGGCAGTATGGGCAAATGATTAGGGCATGAGTGTTGGGCAAACAGATAACATGTTCGAGGTCTGGCATGGCTAATAAATATTAGTTATGTGACCCAGGATATTTCTGAGTTCATTTTCCTTATCTAAAAATGAGAATAATTACATTGCCTATTCATAAGGCTGTTGCAAGAACTCAGTGAGAATTACGTATGTAACCCCTCCAAAAGCAGAATATAGAAATTATTAACCTTTCATGAAGTTCCGATTGAGTGGCCAAGTCCCATTTGAAAGCTAGGATGGGAAAAGAATCAGTCTTTTTCTATGACGTCCAGTAACAAACTCACACTTACTCAGCATGGATTTACTTAAAGGGGTGATGACTTTCTCAGTCTACCACAAGGATTGACCCAGAAGTTAACTCTGATGTCAACCTCAAGAGACCAGCTTGAAAGGTCGTAGAGTATAGTGGTTAAGATCACACTCTGATGCCTTTCCACAGGTGTGCTAATTTCCTCTCATGTCATACAAGTAAATCACATAGAACCACACTTAGCACTTAGGAGATATCATACGACTCAGCTATTATTACAAAAGAAGGTTTTTTAAAATAGTTTCTTTGATGTTTCACTTTCCAAATTTTTAAGTATCTTAAAGCAAAATCTATATCTTAGACACTTTAGAAAAATTCATAACCACCTCAAGGATGCCTTGAGAGCCTCATTTTGCATCTCATGAGCATGAGCTCTAACTTCATAACAAAAACCAGTAACCATAACTATTGGAAGAAAGCACTCTAATTTAAACAGTTCAGAACCGCCATGCTAGAAGCAGGAAAGAAATATATGTATATAACTGGCCTGCTGGAAAGAGACTAGCATACTGGAAGGGGGACTTCTCAGATGAACTGTGGTTTGAGCAATCTTTATTAGAATTTCCTTCACTGCCCATTAAAAGATAAATAAATCTTATTAAGGGAATGATGAAAATGCAGGTAAAGATTGCCAATATAAAGACTGCCAATAATTTCACCCAAGCTTACACAAAGTTCCAAAGAAAAACTGGTATCAAAACTGATAGAATTTGCCTTGGGTCACGAGAGACGAGGGTATCTCATGGAGAACAGAGTGGCAGGAAATAAAAATAAATGGAACACCAAGAAGAAAACACAGATTAGACAATGATAGTGTTAGGTCTCAAGTTTTCCTACAAAACTTTAACCAAAATGACATTTCATGAGCTATTTCATGAGCCACTGTGTTAGGAAGGTTTGGAGAGAAATGTCACTCACTCCTTATTTCACTGGAATTGACTAAAATCTTCATATTGTTCTGTATCTTTTAGTAAAACTGAACTCTAAAACCTGGATGTCTACAGTGAAAGAAGTGAAATGGAGACCTCAGAATTTTCAGGTTCATATTATTGTATTGTTCCCAGAGGTAAGAAATAGAAGCAGAGCAGGTTTGATGGGAAGGATGTGGCAAATCAGTTTTGGCAATATCAAAGTGTCTGTGGAAAATTTCAAAAGGGATAAATAAGCAGAAGAAAATTAGATAGATGTCTGAAACTTTTTGAACTGGGGTGTTGGAGAAGACTCTTGAGAGTCCCTTGGACTGCAAGAAGATCCAACCAGTCCATCCTAAAGGAGATCAGTCCTGGGTGTTCATTGGAAGGACTGATGCTGAAGCTGAAACTCCAATAGTTTGGCCACCTGATGCGAAGAGCTGATTCATTTGAAAAGACCCTGATGTTGGGAAAGATTGAAGGCAGGAGGAGAAGGGGATGACAGAGGATGAGATGGTTAGAAGGCATTACTGACTCAATGGACATGAGTTTGGGTAAACTCCAGGAGTTGGTGATGGACAGGGAGGCCTGGCGTGCTGCGGTCCATGGGGTCAAAAAGAGTCAGACACGACTGAGCAACTAAACTGAACTGAACTGAAACTCATAAGAGGAAAGTGGGCTAGATAAACATTTGACAATTGGTTCAGATGGAAAAAAAAAAAGAAATGGATAAGATCACTCATATTTAAGAAAGGTCTGGGAAAAAACAAAATTAAAGCAAAATTAGGTAAAGAAATGAATGCCTACAAAAGAGATTGGAGGATGGGAGGAAGGAATGAATAAACAGAGAAAAGAGGGTTTTTAGGACAATGAAAATACTGTGTACCATACTAAATGATGGATACATATCATATTTATCCAAACCCATAAAATGAATGAAACCAAGACTGAACCATAATGGAAACCCTATGCTTTGAGTGACTATGATGTATCAACACAGGCTCCTGGGCTGTAACAGATTACTATCCTGGTTGGTGATGCTGCTAATGGAGGAAGCAATGTACGTCTGGAGGCAGAGGGTACATGGCTAATCTCTTTCCTTCAATTTTGCTCTGAACCTATAAATACTCCAAAAAAGAGAGATACTGGAAAAATAAAGAGAAATAGTTTCTGGCTTATAGGAAGTGAAGTGAAAGTTGCTCAGTTGTGTCCAACTGTTTGCGACTCCATGGACTATAGAGTCCACAGAATTCTCCAGGCCAGAATATTGGAGTGGGCAGACGTTCCCTTCTCCAAGGGATCTCCCAACCCTGAGATTAAACCCAGGTGTCCCATGTTGCGGGTGTATTCTTTGCTGTCTGAGCCACCAGGGAATCCTCCACTTATAAGAAGTACTCATTAAACATTTATTGAATTAAGGTAAGAAGGAATAGACGAATGAATGGACATAAGTAAAACAGTTTTATCACAACACATATTCTTTATATCTACTGACCTTAAAGTCGTTAAGACCAGTCCATATTATTATTTGATTCTTTGACCTGAGATGTGAAAATACAAATTTTTTTTCCTCCTCATTTTTTATATCCACCAGGTGTGCAGAACTTAAGGAGAGCTTACAGTATTGTTGGGCTATATTCCATGGCTTACTCTCTTTGCTAATTCTATAACAGCTATTTTTTAATGCTACCCATCCTTGGGAACATGAACCTACCAAAAGAAAAATGCTTTTGTTAAAGATGGATTCAGCAATATAATATTTCATAATTATGTTTCTTAACATCTACAGAGGTTAACTCTAAAAACCTCATAGTATTAACTGTGCACTTTCCCTATATTTCTCCCAAACCAATAAAAGTGCTAAAAAGCCGCTTTTTTCTAGTAGTAAGTGATTTACTACCAACGAAAATAGTTTTAAGTAGCTTTAAGAATTAATTATACAGAATTATTGCCCAATTACAACTTAACACAAAACCACAAATATTTTTCTTTCTAAATTACTTTAGGTTATCCTTCCTTTCCCTGACTCTTAAACTGCTAGAGAATTTTTAAGTAAATTTCAGGCTTCCTTTTAATTTAGAGGGCTCTCCTGGAGTAGGAAACGGCAACCTACTCCAGTATTGTTGCCTAGGAAATTCCATGGAACAGAGGAGCCTGGCAGGCTATGGCCCATGGAGTCGCAAAGAGTCAGCTATGACTCAGCATACATGCACACATATACAGGACGTCATGCTTGCTATGAATTCTGCTCTTTGTCATTTGATTTCAAATGGGTTCACTTTACAGAAAAAAAAAAAAAAAAAAAACCCCTGGAATGGTTGGCCATTTAGTCCTTTCTCCAAGATTACACACTATAGAAAGACAGGAAAATATCAGCCTGTTCAGAGTAAAAACTGTTCTTCAACTCATGCTGATGAAGCATCAGTGACCAACCCAACATATTAGGAAGATGTAAGAAGGATTTTTTTTTTAATTGGAGTTGTTTTGCAATGCTGTATTAGATTCTACTGTACAACAATCTGAATCAGACATATATATACACATACACACATAGATCCCCTCCCTCTCAAATCTCCCTCCCACCCCCCCTCATTTTACCCCTCTAGGTCATGGCAGAGCACCGAGCTGAGCTCCCTGTGCTCTACAGCAGCCTCCCACTAGCTAGCTATTTTATGCATGGTTGGGTATATATGACAGTGTTACTGTATCAGTTCATCCCACTCTCTCCCTCCTCCATGTCCACAAATCCATTCTCTATGCCTGCATCTTTATTCCTACCCTACA
Organism: Antilocapra americana; assembly: GCA_007570785.1. NCBI lineage: Eukaryota > Metazoa > Chordata > Mammalia > Artiodactyla > Antilocapridae > Antilocapra > Antilocapra americana. Next base: position 28,217,146 of record ML663565.1, read on the forward strand.
AATAGGTTCATCATCAGAACCATTTTTCTAGATTTCATATATGTGTGTTATATATATTTTCTTCTTTTTCTGACTTAGTTCACTCTGTAAAGGATATCTTGAACTACTGTCTTGTTTTCATTGGGGAGGAAGTATGAGAGGAAGTGCTTTAACTACCTTATTGTCTTTTTATTAACAAAATTTATTATAAGAGATATTGTGATTCGTCCATTATTCCTATACAGGGTATTGAAATGAGACCCTTAGCCCATCACAGAAAGTGCATTGCCCCTATTAGCCATCTAGGATTCTGTCCTCAAATCTTTTCCTGCCATGTGAGAGAAGGAACAGAAAATAGGAAGACACCAAAAACTTGAACACATTCAGCTCCCCCTTGCAGTATTTCAAATTCAGGTCAGGTCTGATCAGGGATGAGTAAACTTCAAATAGAATGGAAAATGTATATATTTTTTTCCTCCTTCAGGAAAGATAGATTTATTTGACACAGTTTCTTAAAAGAATTTTCTTCTTAGGGATACAATCCATTGACATACCATAAAGCAACCATTCTGGACTAGAATCTCTCTAAATGTCCTAGCATCCTATTTGATGCTGTCTCTGAAAAATAACTTGAGACCAGAGGAGTTGGTAGTTAGCGCTCTGTCTGCTGAGCTGTACTTTTCACCTTTTATTATTTATGAGGGTCCACTGCATTCTGGGTGTGCTAATGAAATATTTCTATGTTATACTACATTTTAATGATAATTTAATATCTGAAAATGAGGCCATTCATTGATATACTGAAGTTACCTAAAAATTCTGGAATCTATATGTTGTTCAGTCACTGAGTCAGGTCCAGCTCTTTGCAACCCCATGGACTACAACACACCAGGCTCCTCTGTCCTCTAGTATCTCCTGGAAAATCTATATGAACCACTGTCAGAGTTAAAGGAAAGAGCACCCACTTGGTTCAGTTTAAAAGAAGTGGTGGAAGAAAAATTATCTTTACCGGCTAAATCCAGCTTGTTCAATAAATCAGTCAAATATCAGAATAATATAGTTAGAAAAAGAGGGCTATGCTAATTCATTTACAAGTAGTTTACATGGGTTAATACTTGCCTGAATCACTTTCCAAAGGCTACCAATTTATCTACAAGATACATAATAAACATAAATTAATAAGTATTTACATACCTGTTTCAATTTGAATATCCAGTCTCTGAAGTATATTTATAAAATCCAAATGCAACTGTCTAAATTCAAGTGTAAAAACATATAAGGTGGCAGGTTTCAAATCATCCCACTCATAAAACATGACACTCTGCATAATTTGTGAAGAATTATTAAGTGATATTGACACCAAAATGTCATTGGAAGATAGCATACTCCAGTCAAAAGAAACACTTGTACTTGTTGCTACTGTTTTAATATTTCTAGCTGATATTCCACCTAAAAGATCAGGGTGAATAGTTAGCACAGTTTCAAATAAAACAGAATGAAACACAAAGGATATTGAGTTACCAAAGATTTATCATGATGGAAAAACTTGATCTAACTATAAAATCTTTCCTGGATTATATGGGAGTTTCTGGTACTCTATTTAGAATGAAGGAATTACAACAGATTACAATCCACAGTATAGTATTTTTAAGGATAATCTGGATTATATGTAAATCTACACTATACCTACCTACCATATCAGCACACATTAAATGCCAAAACTGAAAACTGTATTCTTGCTTTAGCTTCAATTTCCTTTAAATTTTAAAAACTAAATTATAATCAAACAAAATACTACCAGAATGTGATTTTTGATTGCCATTACATATCTGTTTATCATCGTAAAATTTAAATTATCTGGTAATAAAACATTTTCCCTTTCAAGATTAGGTAAGATAGCTGAACAACACATATATATTACTTACGAGTTTGAAATGACTTTTCACTTAAAATTTGTCCATATTTTACAGACTGTATAATGATGTGATAATCTTCATTTTCTTCTAGTGTTAGTATTGATTTTGGAAACTTTTGTGGTTCTGCAAGAATCTTTTTAACATTCTGCAAATAAGGAGATTCATTTGCCTAAGAAATGTTTATTAACTATGTGAGATACATTATAATCAGAAGTTTGACTGCTGTATATCTTCTTAAGCAGTTTTTCCAATATGAAATGCAAACATGCATAAATTATTTTTACATAAAATATTACTTTTTAAATACTGTGTAGTATATAAAATCTATAAAGGAAAATTCATAAATATTCTAATGATGAAAGTCAAATACTATTTTGATCTAGTTATTAAAGATATTTCATAAAATGCTAGAATTATAAAAATTAGTAAAATTAAAATAAGAAATTACAATAGCTATTAAATTCCTATTTATGATGTGGCATTTAGTTATAACAAATTTACTATGCTCACTTTTATCAGAGCCATAAAATAAAAGATGCCTTACTTTTTGAGCAAAATTATTAACAAGTTGGTATTTTAAAAAATAAAATTCAGGATTTTCTCCCTTAGGAAATTCATCCCATTCAATAAAAACTGTTGTTTGTTTATCCTTTGGTATATAGTGGAAACTTTTTGAGATCTGAAATGAGAAAGAAAAAGAATGCTGAAGAAAAATTAAAATGCATTCTTGGTTACTGTTTCATAAGTAAATTAACAAAAATGAAACCTAGACTACACCAAATTATAATTTTAAAATATTTTAGAAACATTTATTTTGACACATGGATTAAATAACATCCATTGGATACACTACTTATAAGCACAGTTTGGGAAAAAACTTAAAGGCAAGTAAACATAAAAAAAGAACAAAATAATGCCATTTGCAGCAACATGGATGGACTTAGAGATTATCATACTAAATAAAGGAAGTCTGAGAAAGACAAGTATCATATGAGTATCGCTTATATGTGGAATCAAAAACAAGAATGATACAAATGAACTTATCTACAAAACGGTAATAAGAGTCACATGTAGAAAACAAGTTTATGGTTACAAGGGGGAAAGGCTGGGGAAGGATAAATTGGAAGGTTAAGACTGATACATATACATCATTATATACAAAAGAGGTAACTAATAAGGTCCTACTATACAGCACATGAAACTCTACTCAACACTCTATAAATACCTATATGGGAAAAGAATCTTAAAAAGAGGGGATACATGTAGAAACAATTCACTTTGCTGTACAGAAGAAACTACCACAACTCTGTAAATCAACTACAATAATAAATTAAAGAAAGGAAGTAAAATAAAAGCAGGCAAATGTTGGATGCATGTTAGGAAACAACATTGGAGAAGGCAATGGCACCCCACTCCAGTACTCTTGCCTGGAAAATCCCATGGGCCAAGGAGCCTCATGGGCTGCCATCTATGGGGTCGCACAGAGTCGCACACAACTGAAGAGACTTAGCAACTTAGCAGTAGGAAGCTCCATGGGCTTCCCAGGTGGCTTGGTAATGAAGAATACGCCTGCTAATGCAGGAGATTCAGTCCTGGGGTTAGCAAGATCCCATAGAACAGGAAATGGCAACCTACTCCAGTGGTCTTGCCTGGAAATTTTCATGGATGAAGAGCCTGGTGGGCTACAGTCCATGGGGTTGCAAAGAGTTGGCCATGACTGAGCAACTGACACACACAGCACAGTAGGAAACAGTGATTCTGAGGTCAGAGGGGATAAAGAAAGTCCAGCACACCATCTTAGCATGTCAAACTGTGCACCTTGATGACAGCAGATTCTCAGCAACACTTAGAATGAACCTAAGTTTGAGTACAAAATACTTGACTCTAATTTTAAAACCTTGGTTCGTTTGTAGGTAAAGAAAATAGTAGCAATTGAGGCAAAACAGCCAGACCACATTATCAGAGACCTTTATGTTCCCTAGATGACACATAAGAATTCAACTCTCAAGAGAATGATATATTCATTAAACTTCCTACCAAAAACAACTTTAAAATGTTTCACTATTACCAAGTTCTGATCTCTCCTGCAGTGATTATCCCCCCAAACAATTTGCAAGCAGTGAAAACAGCTGCCATCAATATGCATACATTTGCAGAGCAACCTAGCAAAGGCATTTTTCCTTAGGTACTAAATCTAATATTTAGTGCTATTTCTCTTATACTCTATTTTCCAAGATAGATAGACTCAATGCAATAACCTCTTGCCCATTAGTTATTCCAAAAAGGGTACATTAAAAAAATGTCTTACCTTAACAATATATTGTATGCAGAGCAGTAGAATAACTGATTTCTCCATCTGTAAAAGTATATTCAGCTCAATTAAACATGTATATTTTCAGCTTCAAAACTAAACTATTGAACATTCCTTAGGTTGTGCATGTATCACTTTAAAATCAGGTCTTTACGATTTAGACTGCTCATCCAACCTAACACTAAGACATGGATTATTAAGTGCTTCATGATATTGTCCACCCAATGAAACTGGATACATCAATACTTTTCAACAAATGACAAAGAGCCAAACAATTTTCTTCTAGGAGCTGCCATAATTAAATACAAAGGAGGTGTTAGCAATCAAATGAATTATCAGGCAATTATGCAAAATTACATTGCATTGTGTGAAAGTATTTAAGCTTAATTAATGAAAATCTAGAACACCTACACACTGCTACTTTGCTGGAAGTAATTCCTCACATTTTAAAATTATACCAACCTTTTGAAAAATATTTCAAATACTGTGGATGAAATTGAAACTTAAATGGGAAAAACAATTCAGTATTCGATTTCTTTTGTTTTAAAAATGCATCGATCCAAAAAGCTTGTGTAACTTTTCCCAGGAACCTTAATCGCTGGGGACTTAACTCTCACATTCAACTTGAGATATAAAGAAAAGAAAATACAACCTTTTTTTCAAGAAATACACATGTCTAAAACTGAGAAATACCATTAATAGCAAATAGGTCCCCAGGATCAACCTTAAAGCTCTCCAAAGCCCGTTCTTTTAAAGCAGGTTTCTTCCTACAAAATCCTCTGTAGGTGTTCTTAAATCTTAAGCAGGGGTTCACCTCAGATAAAATGCATTCTGGTTAAAAGATATCTCATCATCTACAAAACTGCAAAGTTTAACCCGCTTCATTTTTTCTCAGCAACCTGTTACAAGCGTTCCCTTGGCGGGGCTGTTATTAACTCCCCTCTCCCCCAAAACTAAGCAGCCAAGTAGAATTTCGAAGGTTTGTGTGCTATACAAAAACACCGAAGTGCAAATATCGCTCCCAGCTGCCTGTTCAAGTCCAAAAAGTATGTTGGTCGTCACGTCGGAGTCTTTTGCCACCAGGCTCCTCTGTCCGTGGGATTCTGCAGCCAAGAGTACTGGAGTGGGTTGCCAGTCCCTTCTCCAGGGGATCTGCCTGACCCGGGATCCAACCTGGGTCCCCTGCACTGCAGGCAGATTCTTTACCGTCTGAGCCACCACAGTGTTAATTGCTCGGTGTTAATTGGTCAGTCGTGTCCGACTCTGCGACCCCATGGACCGTAGCCCACCAGGCTCCTCTGTCCATGGACTTCTCCAAGCATCAATACTGGAGTGGCTCGCCGTTTCCTTCTCCAGGGCAGAAGCCCCAACCCCAGCTCAAGTTTCAGCAGTTGCTCCCTAAGCGAAGAAAAAAACTAGCAGCAGCCCCGAGGCGCGCCGTTTTAGCAATTGTCCGGAACTTTTGACCAAAGGAGGAAAGAACAGAGTTTAAAGGAAAAGACGGGGATTTTAAGGATGGTTAAGACTGGTGGAGAAAGGAAGAAAGATCTGGAAGCCAAAGCGCGATGGGCGCTCAGAGGAGGAACCCCACCGCGAAGCCCGCGCTTTCCAAGTTTGCGACACGTGCTGCGCCCCAGAGACCGGTCCCGGAGGCGGGGGGCCGCCCGCCGCCCCCACCTCGCGGCGGCTCCGCGCTTCTCTCGGCCCGGCCCGGCTCAGCCAGCCCTCGCTCCTCTCCCTCTAGCTCTTTAGCAGCTGCTCCGGTGGATTCCGTTCCCTCGGGCAACGCCCTCTCTCCTCCTGGGTTAATTAAGTGATGGTCGCCAAGGTAATGGCAAGTAGGGGGGAGGAGAAAAGGAGTGGGAAGTGAATCCCCCACATCAGCGATTTGTGAAGGAGACTTACACTAGGTAGAAGAAGGGAGTCAAGGGTAGGGCAGTGAAGGAGAATACGAATTGGCCTCTTAGGAAAAGCAAGTCGACTGGCCTTGACTGTGAAAAAAATCCCAGTTTTAAGTTCATTCTTGGGCTTTGTATGAAGCCACCTTCCTTCATCATTAACAGTTGTGTGGTCTGTTTGCCTGTTCGGTTTTTGCAGCGTTTGACGGTGTTGCTGGAGCCCTTCCTCCATCCTGAGGTCTTCTCAGTTAGCTTTCCTTACATCGTTCGCTCCTGGTTCCGCTATCATCTTAGCCAAGTCACCCTGGACATTTGCAACTTAAAACGTTGTCTTGACCCATGAAGTCTTCGGGCTTCCCTCGTGGCTACCCACAATGCGGGAGCCCCGGGTTCCATCCCTGGGTGAAGATCCCCTAGAGAAGAAAATGGTTACCCACTCCAGCATTCTTGCCTGGAGAATCCCAGGACAGAGAAGCCTGGCGGCCTAGGGTCCATAGGGTTGCGGAGTCCAACTGGACTAAGTGACTAAAACACAACAAGATGCCTTTGTTACCACTAGGGTCCTTAAACTCTGTAATTGTTACCAGCCAGGGTTCTTGGGCTTCTTAATCAATAGAAACTGATAAGAAGCCAGATAAGCAAGTCAGACCAGGCTTTATTGGCGCTTGTGTTCCAACAGGACAGAGGGAAAACAAGTAACAGGTGTCCTTGCTTGCTCCCTCCCCAGGTCAGGGGAGCTGGTTCCTACATGGGGTGAGGATCTAGGGGTCAGGACAGGGGTGGCTTAGGTGGTCTGCTCCTCCCTTTGCTGGGTGCATAGGTAGCACCCTGTTGATGCCCTGCTTTTGCTCCTGAGTCCTCAGCAGTGGGATTGTGTGTATGTGAATACCTTGTTTATGTTTTCCCCCAACTTCACCTGCACGCAGTTATTTTTAGTGCCTTATGAGTTTTTTTGTATTTTCTTGCACAAGGAGACATTTGTCCAGGTGCAAGCACTACAACAAAGGGTCTCAGGTCCCAGATGTCAGGTCCCAGCCTGTCTCATTATCAGTAGAAATTGGTAAGAGGCCAGATGAAGAATTCAGACACGGCTTTACTGGGACTCTTGCTGCACCTGGAAAGAAATGAGAGCAAGAAACAGGTGCCCTTGCCCGTTCCTGGAGGGGGAGTGGGAAGAGTCGGTTTCATAAAAGAAGGTGAGGGCAGGTCGGTGGGGCCGATGGAGGGGTGGCTTTGGTGGTCTGCGCACACCCTCGGTGGCTGTGTGTGCAAGCATGACACACAGTATCCTGGTTTTGCTGTTGGCATCTCAGAAGTGGCCGTTGATTTGTGGCCCTTTTGTATCTTATTGTTAATGTTTACCACATCCCTGCACTTATGCAGTTAATTTAGACCCTCCCAGTGTCTTTGTATCATTTCTCTAGCAGATGTTGGTCTGAGTGCATGTGCCAGCACTACCAGTTCCCATCCTGTCTCACCTTCTGAGAGTTGGAGTTATTTCATTCCCTTTTATGATTTTCAGCCATATTCAGACTCCCAGTCATTCCATCTTGGATCTCACTTCTTTCCAGCACTTCAGAGCACTATACACTGGTCTGCATTGACCATTTACACCTGGCTGTCCACCATAGGCAACTCAGAACCATCTTTCCAAAACTAAATTCATGATCTTTCTTCTCCCAGACTTCCCTGTGCAGAGGGAAGCCAACCAAAAAAAAAAAAAAATCACCAACTCTACTTGCTCAGATTCTTTCCCTTACTACCCAAGAACTCAAAAATCCCTTCGGTTCTTCCTCTAAAGCACTTTTAGGATGATAACTTTCTCTCTATTCCCACAATCATAGGCTTAATTGAAAACCAAATTATCTTTCTCTCTGGAAAATATATGCCATGTTTAAGATATCTGAACCTCAGTTCAGATCCTGTGGCTCCATTTACTAGCTGGTAATCTCTCTGAAAAGAACTTGATGCTGGGAAAGATTAAAGGCAAAAGGAGAAGGGGGTGGCAGAGGATGAGATGGTTAGATAGCACCAACCACTGTGAATCTCAGCAAACTCCGAGAAATAGTGAAGGACAGGGGACCCTGGAGATAATGAAGAACTTGGGGTTGCAGAATCGGACATGACTGAGTGACTGAACAACATCTCTCTAAAAAGTTAATTGTGGCCAATGGTAAGCTGGTAAAGTATTTAGTAAAGTATAAATACTTAATAGAGTGACAGTTAATGGGGTCCACGGGGATTATAGCAGATAAACTCATACTTGGACTGCTGTTTATCTGATATACCCAGTCTTTCCTCCACATTGTTACCTACTGTGATCTTTCTGAAATAAATCCATGAGCATACATAAATGCTTCTTTTGGGTGCCTACTTAAAAGTCTCTTCTGACTCTTGGCTTCTTACAATGTGCGCGCTCAGTCATGTCTGACTTTTTGTGACCCTATGGACTGTAGCCCACCAGGGTCCTCTGTCCATGGGATTTTCCCAGCAAGAATACTGCAGCAGGCTGCCATTTCCTCCTCCAGGGGATCTTCCCAACACAAGGATCAAACCTGCATCTCCTGTGTTGCAGGTGGATTCTTTACTGCTGAGCCACCAGGAGTACCTCTGGCCATAGTCACTTACCTTCACCTCTTTCCACTCCTCCTTGGCATCCTAATTTATGCCCTCAATGACATAACAGGCCATAAACCTATGCATCTGTGTTTTCCTATAGAACTTTGTTTACATTTTAACATAAAACATTTACTTTTTATGTATTCATGTTCTTAGCCAGATTAGGAACTTCATGATGACACAGACTATGTCTTAATTCAGGCAGTTATAAATGTGAACTATACTTATATTGTTTGAATTCCTGGAGGCCCTACATATATGCAGTCTTTAAAAATGGAAAGTGTCAAGGCAATATATCACAAAATGATTTCATTGCCAATGAGTTAGCTTTTAGTCTTTGAGAAATATGATCAAATTAAAAAGCCATCAAGGACATTAACCAAACTTGTGGTAATCACCTCACAATATATACATCTATCAAACCATTTTGCTCTGCATCTTAAACTTATACAGTTTAAGTTTAAACTTATAAATCTTAGGGGAATAGAAAAATCAGAAAATTGCTAAAACATGCAAAAAAACCGATCAAGTGAATTAAATAAAGTGTATATATTTCAATGTTTTTTTGTCACACATTTGCTAGGCAAACAATTGCGTTTTAAATAAGCAGCCATCAAAAACACTATCACCTTTTGTAGTTACATCAGTCTCTCCACTAGGTCTTTGACTGTGTGGATCACCACAAACTGTGGAAGATTCCTAAACAGATGGGAATACTAGACCTCCTCACCTGCCTCCTGAGAAACCTGTATGCAGATAAAGAAGCAACAGTTAGAACCGCACATGGAACAACAGACTGATTCAAAATTGGGAAAGGAGTACATAAAGGCTATATATTGTTACCTTGCTTATTTAATTTATATGCAGAGCACATCATGCTGGGTTGGATGAAGCACAAGCTGGAATCAGACTGCCAGGAGAAATATCAATGACCTCAGATATGCAGATAACACCACCCTTATGGCAAAAAGCAAAGAGGAATCAAAGAGGAGAGTGAAAAAACTGGCTTAAAACTCAACACTCAAAAAACTAAGATCATGGCATCCAGTCCCATCACTTAATGGCAAATAGATGGGGAAACAAGGGAAAGAGTGACAGAGTTTATTTTCTTGGGCTCCAAAATCACTGCAGATGGTGACTGCAATCATGAAATTAAAAAACACTTGCTCCTTGAAAGAAAAGCTATGAAAACCTAGGCAATGTATTAAAAAGCATAGTCATTGCTTTCCTGACAAAGGTCCATCTAGTCAAGGCTATGGTTTTCCAGTAGTCCTGTATGGATGTGAGAGTTGGACTATAAAGAAAGCTGAGCACCGAAGAATTGATGCTTTTGAATGGTGGTGTTGGAGAAGACTCTTGAGAGTCCTTTGGACTGCATGGAGATCCAATCAGTCCATTCTAAAGGAAATCAGTCCTGAATATTCATTGGAAGGACTGATGCTGAAGTGGAAGCTCCAATACTTTGGCCACCTGATGTGAAGAGCTGACTCATTAGAAAAGACCCTGATGCTGGAAAAGATTGAACGCAGGAGAAGAAAAGGAAAACAGAGGATGAGATGGTTGGACAGCATCACTGACTCAGTGGACGTGAGTTTGATCAAGCTCCAGGAGTTGGTGATGGACAGGGAAACCTGGCATGCTGCAGTCCATGGGGTCGCAAAGAGTTGGACACGACTAAGCAACTGAACAACACTAACTAACAACAACTCCACTAGGTCAATAAACTTGGTAGCACGTTAACCAATGGGCTTTCCTAAAATGCTCTCCTTCCTGAAGGGTTATCCTATCAAATAGTGTGGCCTTTTCCCTGCCTTATCTTTTCATTTGGCCTAGGAACTTAGGTATAGAGAAATTAAGTGAAAGAGTCAAAAAATTATAGGTCTTTTGAGAAAAGAGAAAGTGCAGATTTAGTACAATTTGAGGGCATTTATACTCAAGGGAAATTTATTTTTCAGACAAAGAAACACAAACAAAAGTGATTTAAGCAATAGTGGAGATCACTAACATCTTACACCATGAATTCATCTTACAACATGAACAACATAGGAAATGAGTTGTTTGGGAAACATATCTTACTTACTTACATATCTTACATAACTATTATGAAAGGAAACCATTGTCTTCACCAGAACTGGTTGGATACATCTTCATTAACCACATCCCCAGTGGGAACATGACACATATATAAGTAAACACGATACCCTTCCTTTCCTCATGTTTAAATTCCAGTCATTTATTTAGTCGAAAATACTGAGTGCCAAGCACTGAGGAACTAGCAACAATGTGGTTAGTCCTTCCTTCATGGAGCTTCAGTTCTACTGAAGGAGCTGCTGAGTGTTGTGTACTCTGTGCATAAATTTACTCTTCCTGGCTTCGCTATTACTATCTAAATCCAGACCTTCTTTCTCTGTTATCTAATCTTTTGGGTTCCTGAGTTGAATTCCAACATGTGAGGTGTGTATGTGTGTGTCTGAGGGGGACACATCCCCATAACACCAAGCAAACCTTGGGATACCAGCTGGGTGTCCTACAGTTCAACCCATTCTGACACTGGCTACCCAGAGATAGCATCAGATTCTACAGGTTGAGGGTTCTGTCCTATAAGACTGACCTCTGCCCTCAGATGGCAGTCACAAGCCCAGGTTGTCAGTTGTGCTCTGACCAACCAACTACAGATTGGAGGTTGCCACAGACCCTTCCTTGAGTTCAACTTATTTGCTAGAGGGGCTCACAGAACTCAGGAAACCTGTTTACTCATAGGATTACTGAACGTGAAGGCAAAGTCGCTCAGTCGTGTCTGACTCTGTGCGACCCTATGGGCTGTAGCCTGGCAGGCTCCTCCATCCATGAGATTTTCCAGGCAAGAATACTGGAATGGGTTTCCATTTCCTTCTCCAGGGGATCTTCCCAACCTAGGGATCAAACTTGGGTCTTCTTTATTGCAGAGCGACTCTACCATCTGAGCCTATAAAAGGGTATAATTTAGGAGAAACCAGATTGAAGAGATGCACGGAGTAAAGCATGTGGGAATGGGTCTGGAGCTTCCATGCATTCTTGGAGTCACCTAATCTCCCCAAATCTCCAAGTGTTCACCAATCCAGAAGCTCTGCAAGCCCTATCTTTTGAGGTTTTCATGAAGGCTCCATTACACAGGCATGATTGATTACATAATTGGCCATCAGTAATTGATTTAACCTCCAGCTCTCCCCTCTTCAGAGGTTCGAAGCAGGCTTGAAAGTCAGCAAACCATCTAATCACATGACTGATTTTCTGGCAATCAGTCCCATTCTTAGGTCCCCAAATTACCTTATTAACATAACAGTAGACAGGTTTAACCTGCCTCTTACCTTTTTAGTAGCTCAGTCTTATCTGACTCTTTGTTACCCCATGGACTGTAGCCCACCAGGCTCCTCTGTTTATGGGATTCTCTAAGCCCATTCCCTTCTCCAGGGGATCTTCCTGACCCAGGAATTGAACCCTGCTCTCCTGCATTGCAAGCAGATTATTTACCATCTGAGTCACCAGGGAAAATCACTTAGGAAATTCCAAAGGTTTTAGGAGCTCTATGCCAGGAATGGAGACTAAGACCAAATATATATTTCTTCATATAAATCACATCACATCAAGATACTTGACATCCCCTCATCTCTTCTTGTTAGATTGATCTAAAACAGATTCTCCTATCTCTAGGTTTTCCCTGCTTTGATCCATTGCAACTGTCTTCAGATTAATCTTCCTAAAAGTCAGTTCTAATATTAATTTCCTATCAAAATAACTATGATGGCTCCTCAGCATTCCTCATTCCTTACTCCGCCCATTGAAGTTTTCCAGAAACATTTTCAGTTCACTTTTTAAGCATTTTCACTTCTCTGTATTTTCCCTTAAAATTTCCCTTCTACCTTACCTTTTCCATGAAACTTCCTAGATAATCCCTATCCCTTTCTCTGTGCCTCTCTGCCACTTAATGCCTCTAATGGATGATTCACTGAATTATATTTTTATATAGTTATCTGTGGACATCTTGGTATCTCTACAAACTATAATCTCCCTGAAGGTAAGATTTATATTTCATTGATCTTCATATTATCTATGGAGTCAATCATAATATGTTACATGGTAGATACTCTATATTTTTTGAATAAATACATGTTGAAGTAATATTATGAAACTCTACTATCTCCCTTTTCTAGGTGACATGTGGGATTTACTACATTGTAAAGATTAAAAATGTTTTGGGAAAAAGCAAATAGAAATTTGACATGAGTCATGACACTTTGGAAAAAACTCATGCATGATTTATATTATTACTGTAAACTTCTGGTTTTGTCTTGAATTCTGTCTTTCTGAGTCCTTTGCAATGTTCATAAGAATCTTCCTTAATGTTGTTAAAAACAAAACAACAGGCTCCAAATGGAGTCACTTATCTTAAGCCCCATATCACCAAATTGATATTTAATTGTGGTTTCAGCTTCCCCAGAAATGGAATCTTCAATCCATCAATCAGGAACCACCTGATCAGCATGAGTTATGTAATCTAGACCTCTGCCATTACCTAAAGGAAAGAGACCTTGTCATAACCATCTGCTTTTTTGTCTAGTATAACTTCCTTGTTCCTGATTCTTTTTGTCTGGAAGAATCTTTCATTTTATATAGCTTCTTGGAGCTCCTTTCTGTCTGCTAGATTGGGTGCTGCTCCTTTCTTGCATTCATAAATAAAGCCAATAAGACCTTTAAAATTTGCTCAGTTGAATTTTGTTTTTTAAACTATGTGTTAACCTTTAGAGTGACCAAAATCTATCTCATTCCAGAGTGTAGAAAAGTGTACTGTGTTAATATTTAAATAGAAGCATACTTAAAAGTTAAAGATCAACATAAGAAAACATTTTTCTTTAAATCTTCTGAACTGGAAAAATTAGTACTATTGGTACTATTTTTTGTCTTTCTTTATCTCATGTCTCCTATTCTTAACAGATTTTTAAAATTTCCTCTTTCAAAGAAGATATTTTACTCAAATTTTCTCACAAAAATAACACTTTTAATAAGCTGATATGTAATCAAAGTGAGCCATATTTCTATCACTATTTAATGGAAAGACATTGTTGCTATAGAATTCCTAAGCTTTATTTTATTGGCATGAGTTAAAAGAGAAAGAAAATAAAAAATGGATTAGTAGCATTTTCCATCTGTATTTGATTTCTTAAATGTGATGCCAAAAAAATTGGCTTTTTAGTTCTATAACTAGGATTGGTCTTTTCTACATTACAAAATTTCCTTAAAATATATGGTATTCTCTTTTAGCATATTCATTTATACAATATGAAAAGTAGTTATTTTTATCTTTTATGAAAATATTTAATTACCCAAAACAACTCAAATTAATTTACTTTGAATGAAAATGTTATGTTCAATAAAGAATTTTTGGCTATGCTTCAGAATTCAAGACTAAAATGTATATTTCTCTATATCCATTCATGAGGACAAAACAATGAAACTGTCATGTTGAGAACTGCGACTAAACAACAAGGATCTTCATCTCCAGGATGGGAGTGGTTGTGAAGTAGTTCAGACGTCTGGTTCATTAAGGTTATGGCTTTCCTACTAGATTTGTTAACAAGCATGCCAGGATGGGTGGGAATTTATTTCTAAATGAGATTATCAACATATCTAATATATGTAATGAATTCAGTTCAGTAAACTTTTACCGAGAAGCTTTGATGAAGAAAGTATCTTAGATGGAGGGAGAGGAAAGGACACACAGAGTGAAATGCTGACTTACTGCAAGGGCTTTATCCAAAGGAGAAGGTCCATTATCCTGACACTCTGAAAAAGCTGAGAAAGAAATTAACGGCCAACATAAAACATCCTTACTTATATCTTCTAAGCTGGATAGATCAGTCCCTCTTTATAGGAGAGTAGAGGATGACAGAGCACTGTAAGTTCATGGAGATGACAAACGATCCTGGCTGGTCCAAGCATAATACTCTACGCCTTACTGTAAGCAGAATTCTAGGATGACACCTAATATTCTCAGACCCAGGTAGTCACATCTTCTACTGTCCCCCTGCCCTGTTGGTTGATGGGACCTGTAAAAACAGTAGTCACTTCCATGACTGTGCTACATTATACAAGACTTGATTTTAGCAGAACAAAAGAGGGAGTCTCCTGCTGGCTCTTAAGAAGTAAGCAGTCATGATGTGAGAATGCCAAGTGGTGGAGCATAAGCATCACCTCCAATAGCTGAGAGTGTGCCCCGGATCTCTGCCAGCAAGAAAACAGGCCTCAATTTTCTGCAATCACAAGGAACTTAATTTCTGCCAAAAGCTTGAATGAGCCTGGAAGAAGAGACCCCAAACCTCACATGATGGATCACAGTTCCAACTAACAACTTAATTTCAGCCTGGTGAGATCCTGAGCAGAATGCCCAGATAAACCCTGTCCAGACTCCAGACCCTCAGAAACTGTCAGTTAATAAACATTCTGCTTCAAGCCACAAAATTTCTGGTAATTCATTTCTTGGCAATATAAAGCTAATTCACAGCCGGTAGTCAGTGTAATCAGTGGGGCGATAAGCAAGCCTGACCAACCATTGCGCAGGATTTCCTGCCGGGAGCTCAGAGGCAGACGCCCATTTGTCTTGGTTGACAAACATAATAAAGACCATTTCACCAAAGCTGCGCAGTCAAGGCTGTATGCAGTTATCAGATTTGCGCGTGGAACAGTCTTGGGTGCAGCCTGGGAGAGAGAAAGCTGGCAGAGTAAGGGAAGCAGAGATTAACGCATTCAAGTCCCAGCATTTCATTCTCTCTTGCCCACCTCAGAGTCTGGTTATCTTAAATTCTTTGAAGGGATCCACTGGATTGGCACTCATGCCATAGCTCCCCCTCCCAGATTAGTAAGTAACATCACTGGAATTTACCCAGACAGTCTAGTGCTGGAGTCTGTTCTCCTAACCATTAATCACAAAAAGAGCTTTAGGATCTCCTTGACTAAATAATTAATTTTGCCTTATTTGATATAATTTAGAGCAGCTGTGGCTATACCAAGGAAATGAATATAACTAAAAATGTACAGATATTTAGGTACTACTTTTAGCACAAGTCCAATACATGTATATCCTGTGTACTTTCTAAAGTTAAGAAATCATTTTCTAAGTGTTGACTTTATTGTACTATTATCCTCACTGAATAATTACATATTTGGCTAAGTGTTTTTTGACTTAATATTATAGTCCATTTATTTCCTTGAGACATCTTTTCAAAATTTTATAAACATTTTGTATAAAGTTGCTATTTGCTTTCTGAGTTTGTACTGTGCTAAAGTAAAATCAGTGATAAGATCTGAGTGCAAAAAGTATCGTATATACATTATAGAATATATAGTTCCAATCCAGAAAAGGAAGGACACAAAAAATAAGTGTTCATCACAGATGAGGAGAAAATGCAGTGTTCTATTCCAATTTCAGGTGGCACATAAACACACAGCATATGCCCGTTATTTTAGCCCAAATCAAGCTGCTGAATATGGTCATTTTTTGACAATGATAGATATCAGCAGTGGTCCTCCTCAGTATTTGTTAATTCTTAAGTGAAGAGAAGCAATTACCACGTTAGCAAATCCTGAAAGCCTGGTGGGAGTTTCTCTTTTAATATAAATAAACATCATTTTAAAATATGGGCCACAAATTCCACATGAATTAGAATAGAGACTCCTTTACTCCTTTAACCAACCAGTTTTCTATTTTTCTCTTCTGTTAAGTGTTACAATATTTGTTTGAGATTTATATTATTCAAAATACCTAATTCTAAAGAAAAGTGCAATGAATGAGTAGAATTCTTTATGCACTGCTGTAAATAATAAAATTTATTCTTTGGAGTAATTTTTATTTTTTCATCCTATCTACAAAAATTGTTTCTCTAAGGACTTCACTTTTTCCTTTAGAAATAAATCTATTTTTTAAAAATCTTGCTAATTAAAGAGAAGTATATTCATTTTTGGTATGTAAGTGTATACAAAATATGTATATATCTTTGTCTACATGGAAACTCTACCATAATTTTCCATAAATTTAACCATAATCCCATCAGCCCAAGACAATGAGTGTTGAACATATTTATCTGTTTCTTTCCAAGATACTGTTTCTGCAATGTATATATATCTTTTCAGCAAGATTGAAATTATCTACTTTTATATATTGCTTTTGTTCACAAAACATGCTGCTTCAGTAAAGAATTTTTGAAAATATAGCCTTGAATTATGAATAATAATACAATTTATGGATATCACATAACTTATAAAACAAAACCAAAACTGTAGAATTGTAGAATATTTAAGGTGTTTCCAAATTTGGGGCACTATAAAAAGTATTTAAATGGATCTTCAAGTTTAAAATGGTGTATCACCAGCACTTTAATGTGTCCCTGGCTAATGTTTCTCTAAACAGTGAAGAAACAAAACTATAAAAACAAAAATTCACAAACTGAAATTGTTTAACAGAACAAAATTGATTTCAGAAGAAATTCTGTTATTATAGATAGACCAACGAACGTCTCCCAGGAGAAAGGAAAGGAAATAACTTACATCTCTCCCATTTCCTATGCCTAACTTAGCGTTTTGAGATCTGTAAATTCCAAGTGCTGTTCAGGAACCATATTATTACAAAACTGCATCTTTCAAAAGTAGCTAAAGTTCCTTTAACTATCTCTCTGATCTTTCCAGACCTATTCAGACATAGTAGCTCCCAGGAAAGAACAGATTCTATCAGTATCCCACTGTATTTTATGAGTGGCCATGGCAAAATAAACAGCATAGATGAAGAACAATGGCCAACAACGGAAACAATTGTTGTGAAAGAAGACAGTTGTAGCTTTTCATGAATTTTGATCATTTGAGACATCAGAGAAGCATGAAAGTATATAAGGAAGAGTTGTCACCTCAGCACAGTTGAGAAATATTAGGAAATACCAGTTAGAACATGGGAAGTGAAATAGGATTTGACTTTAGCTGGAAATAGAAGAAAATTTTCACCATTCCTCAAGTGGTAACAGAGTACAACCAAGAGCAACCCACGGGGCTTCCCTGGTAGCCCCGTGGTAAAGAATCTGCCTGCGAATGCAGGAACCACAGGTTCTATCCCTGGACAAGAAAATCCTCTGGAGAAGGAAATGGCAACCCACTGGAGTATTATTCTTGTCTGGAAAAATCCCATGGACAGAGGAGCCTGGTGGGCTACAGTCCACGGGGTCACTAGAGTCAGACATGACTTAGTGACTAAACAGCAACAAAGGGCAATCCATATAATTTATTCATTAATAAATGGCAAAAGTGACATGAAAATAAGCTATGAGACCTATGAAAAAATATTTCAAAGAATATTAATGTAAAAACTAAGGACAGGAAGAAGAGACTGGTTATTGCAAGCACCCGGTTGCAAAATAAAGAAAAAAAAAATCAGGAAAGTTTTGGGTTTTCTCTAAAGCTTGCAAAATGACATGATTTTCACAGAAGTATAGACAAAAGTATTGAGAGGGAAAAAATGGTGTGGTATAAACAGAAAACAACCTGAAGTTTAAAGATGGTTAAAAGGGGAATTTGATAAGAATAAATGCGAGGAAACTAAAAATGTATTCATAAAATTATAATCCACAGTGATGCAAGCAGAGCAAGTATGAATAACTGCTATGGAAGTAAAGCCTGAAAACCTCTACAGTTATATAGAGCAAAAACACAAATAGATTATGACATATGAGAGAAATGTCACAAGTGTAAGGAGAAACAGCATATACATAATTCATATTCCTGAATATAAATGCCAGATTAAAGTTAAGCATAACAAATAAAAATATACCAGCAGTAGAAGAAATACTTCTTGTGAATTTTAGAAAAGGATTCTGTGAAGATTGGAGGATTTCAAAACGTCCAAAAGAATACCAACAAACCATGCCTATGCACATTTTCACGTTATCAAAATTCAAAACTTGAAGGAAAATTTAATACACAATCATTCAAAAGAAAAAGGGAAAGAACCAAATCAGCTAGAACCAAATGTTTCTTTTGCAACACTCAACGACTAAATGCAGTAAAACAATACTTACAGTTCTGAAAGCAAGCTATAACCTAACTTTTATACTCAGCTAATATACAAATCCTTTTTAAAAGATAATAAGTGCTTTGCCAGCATTAGTTCCACTAGCCTTACACTAGCCCAGTGAGAAATTTGAAAAAAATATGAAGTGCAAAATTGTTAAATTTACTTAGAATCACAGGAAAAGAAGGTGTTAGTATTTGAATTTGTACTTCCCTGGTCTGAGAGCCCAAGATTTTAGCTGTCATGATACATTGTGAGTAAAAACTTGGAAAATATACAATCCATGTACTTTTCTTGAGAAAAACAACTTGGAGATTTAAATTAAAAAACAAAGAAATAAATCAAACATAAGAATTAAATAATGGAGCCACTGACCCTGATGGTAAGGATTATAGTTTACTCACATATAGAACTATTAAATTGGGTTACAAAGTTAAAATGTGTTTATATGTGTTTACAGTTTTAATAGAAAAAACAGACACAAAATTTTGACACACAAACAATCTGATTGAGAAGGCAGGAAACTTATATTCTGTACTTTTCAGTAGACATAGTTTCATCTTCTCTAGGTTTGCTAATCTCTGTATTTTCTGGTAATAGATAACATTTACGATAAACTAATAATATAATATTTTAGCTAGAACTTCAAGCCTTCAAATTAACAGTCATTAGTGAAAAACTCTGAAATTTTCTTTCCCCCAAAGATCTAGAGGCAAGATTTCATTTCAAGCAATATAGCCATTTTTAAGACTTAATTAGAAAGAAATGCAAACTAGGAACAGAGAGTTTGTAACCTTTGTGCAAATTATCAAAAAGTGCCTACTAATGGCAGGTATATTAGAACAAGGCAGAATGTCTGATGGATGAATTAGAGAATGCCTCCCCTTTCTTACCTCAGGAGTTATTAGAAATCAGCTCCCCACTCTGGAAGGATGCAGTCCCAAAGATGGGTGTTTGGTTTGGCAAGAGGCCAGTTCCTTTGTGCAAAGAAAAAAGAATTTCATCTTCTGTGCAGAAATAGCCTCTTGTCATGCAGTGTTCATGAGCCGGCTTGAACCTGAGTCAGATTTAGGGACCAAATGTAAAATAATTGACAGAGATCCTACCTGGCAATATTAGCATAAATGTGAATCCTAATCCACCTGGGCTACAGGTCCTCAGATCAGAGTCCTACTTATTCTATATCTTGGGATATTTTGGCTCTATGTATTGTAACCAAACATGTTCTCAATAGGTTAATTTGAAGAAATTGTTGAGATATCTAGATCTCTCTAGTGTTATTTTGTGTGCAATGTGAATGTTAATCTTGAAACACTGTATGGTAATTAACAGCATAGAAAAAGCTGAGAAACCTCTCAGCTTGTATTAAGAGCCTCTATTCTCCTTTTGGATATCAGAGCCTCAGGGTACATGTATGTTTCTTTCTTTGTTCAACTGCATTGAATAGAATATATGAGTAGTTTATTCAGATTCATCTCTTAAAACCAACATGAAAAAGAGGTTTGTTTTATTAATGAAAACATAATTTTTTAAAAATGGAACCCCAAATCCCAGTGTATATTAATTATAATACAACCTTAAAGGTAGGGACAGGTAAGTTTAAGCTTGTCAAATTATTTGTCCTGATAGGCACACTGTGAAAGTACCACTAAGAAAATGAAAAAAGAAAAAAATAGACAAGATAAGAAATAAAATAAGAAAAATATTTGAGTTGAGCAGCACACGCAGAAATATATACTAATGTGAACAGACATTTTATGCTTACTGTATCAACAAGACTTATTTCTGTGCCTATCAGTGTTGATGATGATAAAGGATTAATGAAAACAAAGCCTTATAACCTTCTTGTGGGAGGAATAAGTTGATTCAGCAGGTGTGAAAGACAAATAAGGAAAGACATGTGGAAAATTCTTCAGCACATTGATCTGTGTAATCCCTCCGTTCAACTTCAAGCATAAGGATTTAAAATATAGAAAATTAGAAACAAATTCAGTACCTATTATAGACTGGTTAAACAAATTGTAATATTACTTAATGGAATATGATACTATATAGCGTTACCTGGAGAAAAAGTTTAAGAATATAAAATTTCTTTTTTACTGAAGTATAGTTTATTTACAATATTATATTAGTCTCTATACAGTCAGCAAAAATAAGACTGGGAGCTGACTGGCTCAGAGCATAAACTCCTTATTGCAAAATTCAGACTTAAATTGAAGAAAGTAGGGAAAACCACTAGACAATTCAGGTATGACCTAAATCAAATCCCTTACAATTATTCAGTGGAAATGACAAAGAGATTCAAGGGACTAGATCTGATAGAGTGAGTGCCTGAAGGACTGTGGATGGAGGTTTGTGACATTGTAGAGAAGACAGTGATCAAGACCATTCCCAAGAAAAAGAAATGCAAAAGGCAAAATGGTTGTCTGAGGAGGCCTTACAAATAGCTCAGAAAAGAAGAGAAGCTAAAGGCAAAGGAGAAAAGGAAAGATGTAACCATTTGAATACAGAGTTTCAAAGAATAGCAAAGATATAAGAAAGCCTTCCTCACTGATCAATGCAAAGAAATAGAGGAAAACAATAGAATGGGAAAGACTAGAAATCTCTTCAAGAAAATTAGATACAAAGGGAACATTCCACACAAAGGTGGGCACAATAAAGGACAGAAATGATATGGACCTAACAGAAGCAGAAGATATTAAGAAGAGGTGGCAAGAATAGACAGAAGAACTAAACAAAAAAGATCTTCACAACCCAGATAATCGTGATGGTGTGATCACTCATCTAGAGTCAGACATCCTGGAATGAGAAGTCAAGTGGGCCTTAGGAAGCATCACTACAAACAAAGATAGTGGAGGTGATGGAATGCCAGTTGAGCTCTTTCAAATCCTAAAAGATGATGCTGTGAAAGGCCAGCAAATTTGGAAAACTCAGCAACAGCCACAGGACTGGAAAAGGGTAGCTTTCATTCCAATCCCAAAGAAAGGCAATGCCAAAGAATGCTCAAACTACTGCACAATTGCACTCATTTCACACTCTAGCAAAGTAATGCTCAAAGTTCTCCAAGCCAGGCTTCAGCAGTATATGAATCATGAACTTGCAGATGTTCACACTGGATTTAGAAAAGGCAGAGGAACCAGAGATCAAATTGCCAACATCCGAAGGATCATAGAAAAAGGAAGAGAGTCCCAGAAAACATCTACTTCTGCTTTATTGACTATGCCAAAGCCTTTAACTGTGTGGATCACAACAAACTATGGAAAATTCTTCAAGAGATGGGAGTACAAGACCACCTTACCTGCCTCCTGAGAAATCTGTATTCAGGTCAAGAAGCAACAGTTAGAACTGTACCTGGTACAACAAAAAGTGAAGGTGAAGTTGCTCAGTCCTGTCCGACTCTTTGCAACTCCATGCACTGTAGCCTACCAGGTTCCTCCGTTCATGGGATTTTCCAGGCAAGAATACTGGAGTGGGTTGCCATTTCCTTCTCCAGGAGATCTTCCTGACCCAGGGATTGAATACAGGTCTCCCGTATTGTAGGCAGACGCTTTACTGTCTGAGCCAATAGGGAAGCAGGGAATGGAACAACAGATTGGTTCCAAATTGGGAAAGGAGTACATCAAGGCTATATATTATCACCCTGCTTATTTAACTTCTATGCAGAGTACATCATGTGAAATGCTGAGCTGGATGAAGCACAAGCTAGAATCAAGATTGGCGGGAGAAATATCAGTAACCTCAGATATGCAGATGACACCACCCTTACAGCAGAAAGCAAAGAAGAACTAAAAAGCCTGTTGATGAAAGTGAAAGAGGAGAGTGAAAATTTGGCTTAAAGCTCCACATTCAAAAAACGAAGATCATACCATCTGGTCCCATCATTTCATGGCAGATAGATGGGGAAACAGTGGAAACAGTGACAGACTTTATTTTGGGGGGCTCCAAAATCACTGCAGATGGTGACTGTAGCCATGAAATTAAAGGATGCTTGCTCCTTGGTAGAAAAGTTATGACCAATCTAGACAGCATACTAAAAAGCAGAAACATTACATTGCCAACAAAGATCAGTCTAGTCAAAGCTATGGTTTTTCCAGTGGTCATGTATGGATGTAAGAGTTGACCTATAAAGAAAGCTGAGCACTGAATATTGATGCTTTTGAACTGTGGTGTTGGAGAAGACTCTTGAGAGTCCCTTGGACTGCAAGGAGATCCAACTAGTCAATCCTAAAGGAAATCAGTACTGAGTTTCAATTGGAAGGACTGATGCTGAAGCTGAAGCTCCAATACTTTGGCCACCTGATGAGAGCTTACTCCTTGGAAAAGACCCTGATGCTGGGAAAGAACAAAGGAGGGAGGAGAAGAGGATGACAGAGGATTAGATGTTTGGATGATATCACGGAATCAATGGGCATGAGTTTGAGCAAGCTCTGGGAATTGTGATGGACAGGGAAGCCTGGTGTGCTGCAGTCCATGGGGTTGCAAAGAGTTGGACACAACTGAGCACAACTGAATTGAACTGATATTAGTTTCAGGTGTACATCACAGTGATTCAATATTTTTATATTTCAAACTCCATTTAAAGTTTTATTATAAAATATTGTCTATATTCCCTGTGCTGCATATTACATCCTGTTTCTTATTTATTTTGTACATAGTATCTGTACCTCTTAACCCCTACCATTATCTTTTTCCTCACTCTTCTCCTTTCCTCATTGGTAACTGCTAGTTTGATTTCTATATTCATGAGTCTGTCTCTGTTTTGTTATCTTTGCTCATTTTTTTTATTCTTTAGACTCCACCTATAAGTGATAATATATAGTGTTTGTGTTTCTCTGTCCAACATTTAATAAGCATAATACCATCCAGGTCCATGCATATTATTGCAAATGGCAGAATTTCATATGGTTGAGTAATATCTCATTGTGGGCTTCCCAAGTAGCTCAGTAGTAAGAATCACATCTGCAATGCAGGAAACTCAAGTTTGATTCTTGGGTCAGGAAGATCCCCTGGAGAAGGAAATGGCAACCCACTTCAGCATACTTGCCTGGGAAATCCTATGGACAGAGGAGCCTGGCAAGCTACAGTCCACGGGGTCACAAGAGAGTCGGACATGACTGAGTGACTAAACAACAACAACAATATTCCATTGCATGTATATTTCACATCTTCTTTATCTATTCAGCTGTTGATAGAAACTTAGATTGTTCCCATAACTTGGCAATTGTAAATAATACTACTGTGAACACTGGAATGCATGTATCTTTTCAAATGTGTGTTTTCATTTTCTTTTTTAAGTAATTTATTTTAATTGGAAGAAAATTACAATGTTGTGATGGTTTTTGCCTTACATTGACATGAATCAGCCATAGGTACACATGTGTACCCCCATCCTGAAGCCCCCTCCCACCTCCCACCACATCCTCTGGATTGTCACAGAGCACCAAAATTTGAGTGCCCTGCTTCATGCATTGAACTTACATTGGTCATCTGTTTTACATATGGTAATATACATGTTTCAATGCTATTCTCTCAAATCATCCCACCTTCACCTTCTCCCACAAAATTCAAAAGTCTCTTTTTACATTTATGTCTCTTTTGCTGCTTTGCCTATAGGATTATCTTACCATCTTTCTACATTCCATATATATATATATATATATATATATATATATATATATATGCATTAATATACTGTGTTAGTGTTTCTCTTTCTGGCTTACTTCACTCTTTATAATAGGCTCCAGTTTCATCCACCTCATTAGAACTGACTCAAATGTGTGCCTTTTTATAGCTTAGTAATATTCCACTGGACATGGACACGGAACTGGACATGAAACAACAGACTGGTTCCAAATAGGAAAAGGAGTACATCAAGTCTGTATATTGTCACCCTGCTTATTTAACTTATATGCAGAGTTCACCATGAGAAATGCTGGGCTGGAAGAAGCACAAGCTGGAATCAAGATTGCCAGGAGAAATATCAATAAGCTTAGATAGCAGATGACACCACCCTTATGGCAGAAAGTGAAGAAGAACTAAAGAGCCTCTTGATGAAAGTGAAAGAAGAGAGTGAAAAAGTTGGATTAAAGCTTAACATTCAGAAAACTAAGATCATGGCATCTGGTCCCATCACTTCATGGCAGCTAGATGGGGAAACAGTGGAAACAGTGGCTGACTTTATTTTTTCTGGCCTCCAAAATCACTGCAGATGATAATTGCAGCCATGAAATTAAAAGACACTTACTCCTTGGAAGGAAAGTTATGACCAACCTAGACAGCATATTGAAAAGCAGAGACATTATTTTGCTAACAAATGCCCATATAGTCAGGGCTATGGTTTTTCCAGTGGTCATGTATGGATGTGAGAGTTGGACTTTCAAGAAAGCTGAGCTCAGAAGAATTGATGCTTTTGAACTGTGGTGTTGGAGAAGACTCTTGAAAGTCCCTTGGACTGCAAGGAGATCCAACCAGTCCATCCTAAAGGAGATCAGTCCTGGGTGTTCTTTGGAATGACTGATGTTGAAGCTGAAACTCCAATACTTTGGCCACCTGATGTGAAGAGCTGACTCCTTGGAAAAGACCCTGATGCTGGGAAAGATTGAGGGCAGGAGAAGGGGACAACAGAGGATGAGATGGCTGGATGGCGTCACCGACTTGATGGAGATGGGTTTGGGTGGACTCAGGGAGCTGGTGATGGACAAGGAGGCTTTGCATTCTGCGGTTCATGGGGTCGCAAAGAGTCAGACACAACTGAGTGACTGAACTGAATTGAATATTCTACTGTGTATATGTACCACAACTTCCTTATCCATTCATCTGCTAATGGACATCTAGGTTACTTCCATGTCCTAGCTATTGTAAACAGTGCTGCGATGAACATTGGGCTACATGTGTCTCTTTCATTTCTGGTTTCCTCCGTGTGTATAAATAGCAGTGGGACTGCTGGGGTTTATGGCAGTTCTAGTTCCAGTTTTTAAAGGAATCTTCACAGTCGTCTCCATAGTGACTGTACCACTTTGCATTCCCACCAACAGTGTAAAGGATTATCTTTTCTCCACACCCTCTTGAGCATTTATTGTTTGTAAACTTTTTGATTGTGGCCATTCTGACTAGTGTGAGATGATATTTCATTGTGGTTTTCAAAGCTTCTTGATGAAAGTAAAAGAGGAGAGTGAAAAAGTTGGCTTAAAGATCAACATTCAGAAAACTAAGATCATGGCATCTGGGCCCATCATTTCATGGGAAATAGATGGGGAAACAGTGGAAACAGTGTCAGACTTTATTTTGGGTGGCTCCAAAATCACTGCAGATGGTGACTGAAGCCATGAAATTAAAGACACTTGCTCCTCAGAGGGAAGGTTATGTTCAACCTAGACAGCATATTGAAAAGCAGAAACATTATCTTGCCAACAAAGGTCCGTTGTGTAGTTAAGGCTGTGGTTTTTCCAGTGGTCATGTATGGATGTGAAATTTGTACTATAAAGAAAACTGAGCGCCGAAGAATTGATGTTTTTGAACTGTGGTGTTGGAGAAGACTCTTGAAAGTCCCTTGGACTGCAAGGAGATCCAACCAGTCCATCCTAAAGGAGATCAGTCCTGTGTGTTCATTGGAAGGACTGATGTTGAAACTGAAACTCCAGTACTTTGGCCACCTATGCAAAGAGTTGACTCATTGGAAAAGACCCTGATGCTTGGAAAGATTGAGGGCAGGATTAGAAGGGGACGGCAGAGGATGAGACGGCTGGATGACATCACCGACTGGATGGACATGGGTTGGGTAGACTCTGGGAGTTTGTGATGGACAGTGAGGCCTGGTATGCTTCAGTTCATGGGGACGCAAAGAATCGGACACTACTGAGCGACTGAACTGAAACTGAAAAATGAGTGATGTTGAGCATCTTTTCGTGTGTTTATTAGCCATCTGTATGTCTTCTTTGGAGAAATGTCAGTTTAGCCCTTTTGCCCACTTTTTGATTGGGTCCTTTATTTTTCTGATGTGTTTCATTTTCTTAGGATGTATAGCCAACAGAGGCATTGCTGTTCATATGGTAGTTCTATTTTAGTTTTTTGAGGAAGTTTCCTCTTGTTTTCCATAGTGATTGCACCAATTTACATTCCCACCAACAATGTACTAGGGTTCCTTTTCTCCACATCTTTGCCAACATTTCTTATTTGTAGACTTTCTGATGCTAGTCATTCTGATGAGTTTGAGGTAATATTTCATTATGGTTTTGATTTGCATTTCTCTGATGATCAGTGATGTTGAGCATTTTTTTTTCTCAAGGCTAAGATGCCTGTTAGCCTTCTGTTATGTCTTCTTGGGAAAAAAAATGTCAATTCAGGTCTGCTCGTTTTTAAATTGGGTTGTTTATTTTTTTTTTTATGTTGAATTGTATGAGCTGTCTATATGTTTTGCATATCAACCCCTTATAGGTCATATCATTTGCAAATATTTTCTCCCCTTCAGTAGTTTATCTTTCTCTTTCATTGATGCTTTCTTTTGCCATGCAAAAGCTTTTAAGTCCCATTTATTTTTGCCTTTGTTTCCTTTGACTTGTGAGACAGATTCAAAAAAAATATTACTATGATTTATGTCAGAGTGTTCTGCCTATATTTTCTTCTAGGAGTTTCATAGTTTCTGATCTTCTATTTAGGTCTTTAATCCATTTTATTTATTTTTGTATATACTGTGTGAAAATGTTCTAATTTTATTCTTTTACATGTAGTTGTCCAATTTTCCCAGTACCATTTATTGAATAGACTGTCTTTTCTCCATGGCATCATAAAACCTCCTTTGTCATAACTTAATTGATCATAGGTTTGTGGGTTTATTTCTGGGCTCTCTATTCTGATCTTTTTTTTTGCCAATACCATATTATTTTAATTACTGTAGCTTTGTAGTGTAGTCTGAAGTACAGCAGCATGCTAACTCCAGCTTTGTTCTTTTTTCTCAAGACTGCTTTCACTAAAAACCCTTAAAGAAATTAAAAATTTTGCTTAATATCAGATCAAGAGAGGCAGGGAATAAAACCAGCAAAATAACAATAGAAATTATTCATATGTATGTTTTATATTTTTTTCTACAAATAAAAGAGTTTATTATTTACAACATGACAGTAAGTCAAACGCTGTTGATTTAAAGAGCTATAAATCACAACTTGTAGTTTTAATGTAATTTGACAGCTGTTTGACAGTTGTTACTGAGGTGAAGAAGACTCTTCAAGGAACTGATTTAAGGAGAGTGAGACAGAAGAAGAACAAAAGCTAATACAAGTCCAATTGTTATAGAGCAGGCCACTGCTTACAAAAAACACAGATATATCCGGAAAGGCCAAATGGAACCACACACCTTGGAATAGTCATTGAGGATGAGGAGTGACAGTGAGAAATTTACCTGCTGGTTCCTGGACCTGTCCTTCATTGTTCAAAGTTTATCCCACAGAGTATTAATTCCTCCTTTTTTTCCCCCAGGCTTCATTTTCCAGTTCTTCAGGGTGATCAAGGGGCACAGTGCTTTCTCCAGGCTCATAAGTGGTGGGAGAAATCAGATCCCCCGTGGCAGGCATGGGGGAAGGATGCAGTCCTTTTTCCCCAGAAGACTGAGACAGTGGTCAGAATAAGGCAAGGATGCGGATGGGTAGTCTGGACCCATGGCACATATACTGTGCTGTTCCTGCCTAGGTGCCTCAGGCCATCTGGGAGGAGAAACTACTATGGAGATGGGAGCAGGTTCAGCGCCAGCAGCTGCAGAAACATAAGCATGTATCTGCCCGAATCTAAGCATGAGTACATCAGAAACAGTGCACATACTGAGTCCAATTAATCATCTACTCATCACCTTTCAACTCATTTGCAACGGGCTGAATGTTTACATTCCCTCAAAATTCATATGCTGAAATACATACTAACTTTTCATATTAGAAGGTGAACCCTTTGGGCAGTGAATGGAACATGAGAGGGGAGCCCCCATGAATGGGATTCGTGTCCTTTTAAAAGAGACCAGAAAGTCCTTTTACCCTCTGTCATCAAAGGATACAGTAAGAAGACTACTCTCTTTGAACCAAGAGGCAGACCATTACCAGATGCCAAATCTGCTGGCACCTTGATCTTGGACTTCCCAGCCTCTAGAACTATAAGAAACAAATGTCTGTTGTTTTTAAGTTGTTCAGTTTATGCTATTTTTATTATACCAGCCCAAACTAAGACACCACTTCATTTTGGCTTTTGTTCGTAATAAGAAATATAAATGAATTCCATTTCTATAAATCAAATGACTCTTCATCAACATTTGACAGATCATAACTCCAGTCCTTTGTACAACCTTCTGTTTCCTTGGATTCTGTGACTGCTTCACTGAGGCTCTGGGCTTACCTCCAAACTCTACGACTATTTTTTCTTGGTCCCCTTTCCTGACTGATCTTTTCTAAGATCCTTTATACTTATAACTAATTTAAGGATGAGGAGTCTATGATACAGATATAGTTCAAAAGTCAAAAAATATATTGTTCTGCATGGAGAAGTTCATATCTCAGACTGCATCGACCCTGATTTAACATCTCTTTATTCAGATTACTATCCAGTTGTCCCAGCACCATTTATGGAAAGTCTATTTGTACTCCCTCTGCTGGTTTGATGGCCACCTTGAACTACATCCCAAAGAATTTTGGGTTCTCCTTCATGGACTTTCTCCACAGGTGTGCTTATTTACCCAATACCTGTTTTCTCACTAGACTATAAGTGACATGAGGGTAAGCACTGTGTCTATTTATATTGCCCATATTCTCAGAGCTTAGAACAAGGCCTGGCACCTACGAGGTACTCAATGTTTGTTGTATTTGGAATGTTTATGAAGTCCTAGGAAAAGGTTTCCCCTTTTCCCACAAACATGTTTAAAGATAATTAAGCATTTTAATATGCTAGTAAATATTTAACAGAACATGAAAATAAAGAAATCGTGGTATACAATATACATATTATGTGCCTCATTTGAGGTACATACAGTTTCCCTTAAGCAAAGTGTTAACATATTTTAACCAAAAACATTTGATTCAGTCTAGATGTTAAGAGGAGTCAAAGAATATTGAAATGTTAATGTCTTAGAATACTTACAAGTGTTATTATGCACAAATAAGGTAAAATCAGTTTTTATATACAGTAGATATTGGGGCTTTGAAGATGCAATGTTCATTTCATTCTTTAATCTGTTTCTGAGTAACTTCGGAGGCCCCAAAATATCTAACCTGTTGTAGTTTTTCTGGGTAGCATGATTTTCAAATAGAACCAAATCACCTAGCTCAGCCTAGTCCACCAGGCTCCCACATCTGCTTGTCAGTGTGATTTCACTGTTCGCTCACTGGTGTTTGACTTCATTTGATCCTCACAATCATACTAAGTGGGGCACGCTCTCCTTTTTACAGATGAAGAAAATCAAATAATTACACACTATGAGTGGCAAAGAATTGGGAGATTTATAATAATCTCTGAATACATTTGTTGTAAATGTCAATTATCTACTGTATTTTAAAAGTACAGCATGCCACTGTAGAATTATTAATATATTCAAACAACTTTATTTCATCCTTCATTGGCAAAAGAGCAACATGAACAGAAAAAAAGCATGCAACTTCAATAGTTAGGCAAATATTGAATACATCTCAAAAACCAGACATCTATGAGAGAGTAAATAGCTAACTAAACATTAAATAATAACAATCTATTTTAAAACAGCTTTAATGGCAAAAAAAAAAAAACCCAACCAAGATCTCTCTCTTCTGTTTAGCAACTGATGCTATATTTCCCCATTACTTATTATTCAGGAAACTATTATACGGATGTATATACATATGTACGTGTGGCATTTTTCCTTTTTTTAAAGGCATTGAATTTAAAATTCTTAATTCTAGGCAAAGCAAACTCTTTAAGAATAAAAGTTCTGTGATACACACCTTACCATACTGTTTAAAAGAAAAGAACACATTGCTGGAAGGTAAAAGATGTAGACTTAATCCAACTGTTAACATGAATTCGTTATATTATTACACCAAATGAATTTGTACAAGTCACACAGCTTCTCTGGTTATATGATAAACTTGCAAACTAAGGGAAATTTGCAGTCATATCCTTAATATCCACCCAGAATTTAAATAATCTAAAATCCTACTGTTCTATAATCTGTCTGTAAGCAGACGGCTCTTTATGACTATCCAAATTAAAATTGTCCCTATTAGCTGATTACATTTGCCAGAATAAACACTAGCAATAAAAGAGTATCTTAATTTTAATATGTATGGCAGACTTTAAAAAAAACAAATGAAAATTGAGTGAAACTGAAAGAATCCTGCAAAACAACTTTCATACAATTGCATGTTGCAGTTATATACATAACAGAATTTCAGCTGAACACCTTAAGTTCATTTGATTCTGTAAAGTAGACTAAATCAATAAACCTAATTTTTCTTGGAAATTTTATAGATTTTGCAGCAAGTGTTAAACTGCCATATCCAATAGTCTGAAAAACACATCTGATTATTGAAAAGTGTATATCTGCCAGGTGCCTTAAAAAGAACTGAAAAAATGAATTCCATTTGACCTTATGATATTGCATTGAGCTCTTAGAATCCAAGAGTTTAATTCCATTGGCATGTGCAGTCTACAGGTTCCTGGAAAGTGTGCAGGACTTCAGTGCCATTTCCTGGGCAATAGAGTGACACAGTCAAGTTGCGCACCCCGTTTTCACGACAACACTTACAGAATCTTAGATGGCTCTCAATATTGATGTTGTATATGGTAGCTGATGGGCATTTTCCATCACAAGATGCAACATTTACCTGTAAGGAGAGACAATGAGAAAAATGCCTTAAAACTTTTAAAACAGTGATATTGATTCCACTAAGGTAGAGTCCCTTGGACTGCAAGGAGATCCAACCAGTCCATCCCAAAGGAAATCAGTCCTGAATATTCATTGGAAGGACTGATACTTGGAGCTGAAACTCCAATACTTTGGCCACGTGATGAGAACTAAATCATCTGAAAAGACCCTGATGCTTGGAAAGATAGAAGGTGGGAGGAGAAGGGGACAACAGAAGATGAGATGGTTGGATAGCATCACCAACTCCATGGACATGAGTTTGAGTAAGCTCCAGGAGTTGGTGATGGACAGGGAGGCCTGGTGTGCTGCAGTCCATGGGGTCGCAAAGAGTTGGACATGACTGAGTGACTGAACTGAACTGAAGGCAGCATACTGATTGTCCAAGACGGCAATCTGACATAACTCAAAGTATGAAATGTGCACACCTAACTAGACAGATCTATGAAATGTATTAATCACAATCTAATGACTCTATTTAAGCTGTATTATATCACAACTAAGTAGACTACAGAATCATATAGGTCTTATAAAAGTGGGCAAACTTCGACATAAGACTATTTTTGCTAATTAAAATTGCATACTTAAGACAATATGTGGTCAAGTATATTTAGATTTAAATTTCCATCTCTCTGGATTGAAATTATCATTCAGAACTGTTGATTATTTATGCCAAGAATAAGTTCACACTTCCTCACAAGCAGAATATTTCAATATTAGAATGTAGGAATAATCTCAAAGTTAAATATTTTAAGTATTGGCATTTTGTTTGCTTACAAACTTAGCAGTGCTGACACACATATACTTCTGAAAAGACACAGACCCTTTACATAACAAATTATATTTATCCACTTACAGAGCTTTGACTTATACAGTCCTGTTTCCTTATAATTGACTTAATAATCACTTTCTGGCATATTCTTTCTTCTCGTTTGCCTGATAAAATATAGAATGTATTTATTCATCCAAAGGTTCATATCAAATTATTTCTTAATTCAATTAAACATATAAATATATTTATAAATGAAAACTGATATATTTATATGAAATATATTTCTAAAATAAGACAGTTGAAATTTTACTCTTATGTAGTTTATGTTCAATATTTATTTTCAATTTCTAAATAGACTTTCTTACATATTTTCTAGCTTTATATTTATCTCTTTACCTTATTGTTTTAGAATACTTACTATGATCATAATCAAACATATTCCACACATGGAGTAATGTTAACATCGATCTGGGTGTGCAGTGTATATTTTAATATTATATATAAAAAAATCAACCATGTTATATACAGGTAAATATACATGTACATAATTAAGGCATACATACATATATAAGTCTCTTTTAAAATATAAACTGATAGATTTAAGATCACTTTGTCTTAATGGATATTAATGTAAAATTATGCATAAATGTAACTGAATTGTTACCAACCATGTTGAAATGTATGGATGACTCATACTTGATTTTATGGCTCTGAAATGACATCAAAATTTCTAAAGAAAATGCCTTGTATTAAGTAATAATATATTATTACGCCTCTGTGTGCATAATGGATTATCACTTGATAATACACCAAATAATACATATTTAATGCTGTATGACAGTGGATGTAATCCCTGAATCAGGATGCAAAACAACCAAGGTTCTCATCTCACCCTGTTACTATTAAGAATTTGCTTTGTCACTTTAGGAAAGCCATTAAGCCATTCTGCTGAGTTTATTTGCAAAAGACTGGAGTTAGAGTTCCAATCTTCAAGTGAGTTTAGTCACAGAATCTTTATTTAAAATAAACACTTGCATGAAATCCTAAGATGTGAAGTATGTAAAAGTTAAGCTACTCTGGTTGAAGTATAGATGAGTGGCAAGATTGCCTGAAATTAAGCTGTTCTTGTCAGCTTAATTAAGCTGTTCTTAATTAAGCTTGTTCTTCATTTGCTGTATTCAAAGATTATATCTGTTCTCTTCCTACTTGACTTCTCAGCAACATTTGTGTGAATCCATTAGTCTTTCCTCCTGGATACACTTTCTGCACTTGGCTCCAAGAGCACACACTGGTTTTTCTCCAAGCTCTTTATGTCTCCTCCTCGGTCTCCTATTTTTGCCTTTTCATGCTGTTCGTGGGGTTCGCAAGGCAAGAATACTGAAGTGGTTTGCCATTCCCTTCTCCAGTGGACACATTTTGTCAGAACTCTCCACCATGACCTGTTCATCTTGGGTGGCCCTACATGACATGGTTTGTAGTTGCATTGAGTTAGACAAGGCTGTGATCTATGTGATCAGTTCAGTTAGTTTTCTGTGACTGTGATTTTCATTCTGTCTGCCCTCTGATGGATGAGGATAAGTGACTTGTGGAAGCCTCCTGATGGGAGGGATTGGCTGTGGGGAAAACTAGATCTTGCTCTGGTGGACAAGGCTATGCTCAATAAATCTTTAATCCAATTCTCTGCTGATGGGGTAATGGAGGTAATGGGGATTTCCTTCAAAAGCCCTTATGCCAGCACACTGCTGCTCCTAAGACTGTTGTAGTCAGTACCCTTGACCCTGCACCAGGCCACTGTCAACTCACACCTCTGCTGGAGACTGCCAGGCACTCCCAGGCAAGTCTGGCTCAGGCTCTCATGAGGACACTGGTCCTTTGTCTTGGGTCCTGGTATGTGCAAGCTTTTGTTTGTGCCCTCCAAGAGTCTGTTTCCCTGGAGGTTCTCAGTCCTTTTGCCAGATCCCCACTTTGGGAAGTCTGTTGTGGCCCCTACAACTTTCACAACAGTGTGAGAACTTTTTTGGCATAATTGTTCTCCAGTTATGGGTCATCTGCTCAGCAGCTCAATAGTGACGCTAATGGCAACCATCTCCAAGAGGACTTTTGCCACACGCAGTGTCTTCCAGGTCTGTTGAAGCCAGAGCCCCTGTTCCTGCAGCAGGTCATTGCTGAGCTGTGTCTCTGCAGGAGACACTCAAACACTCAAAGGCAGGTCTGGCTCAGTCTTTTGGGGAGATCACTGCTTCTTTCCCTCGGTTGTGGTGCACACAAGGAACTTCCTAAATGACCAATGCAAAGAAATAGAGGGAAACAATAGGATGGGAAAGACTAGAGATCTCTTCAAGAAAATCAGAGATACCAAGGGAGTATTTCATGCAAAGATGGGCTCAATAAAGGAAACAATGACATGGACCTAACAGAAGCAGACGAGATTAAGAAGAAGTGGCAAGAAGAGCTATACAAAAAAAAAAAAAAAAAAAACCAAGATCCTCATGACCCAGATAACCATGATGGTGTGATCATCACCTAGAGCCAGACATCCTGGAATACAAAGTCAAGTGGGCCTTAGGAAGCATCACTATGAACAAAGCTAGTGGAATTGATGGAATTCCAGTTGAGCTATTTTAAATCCTGAAAGTGTGAAAGTGCAGCTGTGAAAGTGCTGCACTCAATATGCCAGCAAATTTGGAAAACTCAGCAGTGGCCACAGGACTGGAAAAGGTCAATTTTCATTCCAGTCCCAAAGAAGGGAAATGGCAAAGTAGGTTCAAACTACTGCACAATTTCACCCATTTCCCATGCTAGCAAAGTTCTCCATGCCAGGCTTCAAGAGTATGTGAACTGAGAACTTTCAGATATACAAGCTGGATTTAGAAAAGGCAGAGGAACCAGAGATCAAACTGCCAACATCCATTGGATCATAGAAAAAACAAGAGAATTCCAGAAAAACATATACTTTGCTTCATTGACTATGCTAAAGCCTTTGACTATATGGATCACAAAACTGTGGAAAATTCTTCAAGAGATGGAAATACCAGACCACCTTACCTGCCTGCTGCAAAACCTGTATGCAGGTCAAGAAGCACCAGCTAGATGCAGATATGGAACAATGGATGGTTCCAAATTGGGAAAGGAGTATATCAAGGCTGTAGATTGATTGTCACCCTGTTTATTGAACTTACCTCTAGAATACATCATGTGAAATGCCAGGCTGGATGAAGCACAGACTGAAATCCAGATTTCTGGGAGAAATATCAATAACCTCAGATATGCAGATGACACCACCCTTATGGCAGAAAGCAAAGAGGAATGAAAAGAGCCTCATGATGAAGGGAAAGGAAGAGAGTGAAATCTGGCCTAAATCTTAACATTCAGAAAACTAAGATCATGGCACCTGGTCCCATCACTTCATGGCAAACAGATGGGGAAATAAGGGAAACAGTGACAGACTTTATTTTCTCCTGCTCCAAAATCACTGCAGATGGTGACTGCAGCCATGAAATTAAAAGATGCTTGCTCCTTGGAAGAAAAGCTATGACAAACCTAGAGAGCATATTAAAAAGCAGAGACATTACTTTGCTGACAAATTTGGTCTCTATTCAAAGCTATGGTTTTTCCAGTAGTCATGTATGGATGTGAGAGCTGGACCATAAAGAAGGTTGAGCACCGAAAAATTGATGCTTTTGAACTGTGGTGTTGGAGAAGACTCTTTGACAGTCCCTTGGACTGCAAGGAGATCCAACCAGCCAATCCTAAAGGAAATCAGTCCTGAATATTCATTGGGAGGACTGATGCTGAAGCTGAAGCTCCAAAACTCTGGCCACCTAATGTGAAGAGCCACCTCATTAGAATAGACCCTAACACTAGGAAAGATTGAAGGCATGAGGAAAACGGGATGACAGAGGGTGATACGTATGTGGGATGGCATCACTGACTCAATGGACATGACTTTGAGCAAGCTCCAGCAGATGGTGAAGGACAGGGAAGCCTGGCATGCTGCAGTCCATGGGGTTTCAAAGGGTCCAACATAACTGAGCGACTGAACAACTACAGTCTCTTATACTTGGTCTTTCTGCTTCCTGGACCTCCCGACTACAGCGTGGCCTGAGACTTAGTGTTGGTGACAGAGGACAAGCAGTTTCATGTCTTATGATGCTTTCACACATTGGTTACCTCATTAACACTTTTATTGTCATACATGTTTTAAAAGAAAGACCAGTCAAGAAAGAAGCGTCTTTAACATGACTTATAAGTCCTTATCGTCTTCCGTCAGTTTAACCCCTGGGCTATGACTGCACTTTGCCACTTCCTCCACTTTGAACACTTGTCACTCTTCCTAGCTGGCTCCCAAGGACATTCAGTCTCTACTCAAATGACCGTCATCAGAGAGGCATTCTCTAATCACCCACTTAAACGAATTACCCAATTCCCCTCCCTCTCCACCCCTTGTATTCTGCACTGCTGTTCTTCATACCATTTGTCAGTACCTGACAGAATGGTGTATATTTACCAGCTAGTGTTTCTTCCCCTTCTTGATAACATGCGCTATGCATGCAGATCCTGTTTCATCCTCTGTCACAGTCCCAGTACCCAAAAGAGTGTCTGCTACATGAGAGGTGCTCAACAAAAATTTATGTTACTTCATTCAGTAAATGAAACTGGGATATTTTCATTTGACTGAATTTGTTTGTGCCAAGAGTCATTTTTATTCATTCCTCAGTGTCTTTATAGTCGTAACACGTGTTGTTTAGCATAGTACCTGTGATAATATCCAACATCTGTAGTCTTCCTGATAAAGCCTGGTCACTCAAAAGCAAAGACGACAGACAGGGGTCCTCTAATGCCAAAGCAGAAACTACTGCACAGGTTCTTACACATCAGATTAGAGAAAACGAGGCAGCTTGTTACTATTCTGCAACTTCAAGGAGCTGGGCCAAACTGAACAATCCTGAGGCCAGGCACTGGAGAGACTTAAGTCTATCATTGATTACAAGCGTAATCTACTTTTCCAAACCTTCATTTCCTCAACCGTAAGGGAAACTATACCTATTTCCCCACATACTTCCCAGAACTGTGGTGAAGACTGGTTGCTGTGTTATCTGCAATTGGTTTTACAGAGTGTTGGCCTGTGGCTGACAACCAAATATGATCAGTCAAACAGATATTCCCTTGTCTGCCCTCAGATAACATAAATATACTCACTTCTCTAATAATAAACATGGGGTTATAGAATTCTTGTGACTAAGAATCCAGTGTTACTCAATGGCTTTATTAACTTGAATCATGTTGAAGTCTTTTTCCCAAAAGCTTCTCTAAACAAAATCAAAATTACTGTTTATGCCAAATTTTCTAACAGTTATATTTTTATCTTGACATAAACTCATGAGTAGTTGAAAAATAAATTCATAAGCATACAAATAAAAATTGCACAAATATCCCTCTGTTCTATTTCACCTTTTACATGACCTTTAATGTCCTTTTTTATTTTATTTAATGTCCTCTTTTATCACTTTCGTCCCTATGCTATGACTGCACTTTGCCATTTCCTCTACTTTGAACACTCTTAAAAGGGTGTTATAAAGCACTATGAAATAAACTATATAATTCAAATAAATATAAATTTATGTATAAATATAAGTTTATTTATAATTACAGGATATTTTATATACATATTATTTAAATATAACTCACTAAATTGGTATTTCTCAAATGTATCAATTATACAGAAGCATAGATTTGTTCAAATAGGTTTGGAAAATATCATATTCTCTATGTCCTTATTGGAGTCTCATAACAATTTTGTGTAGTTTAAAGCACATTTGACCATAGAGTACTTTTTAAACTTAAACCCTACTGAAATTCTGTGCAATACTTTTTGAGAAATGCAGCAAGAAAGACATTTCTAATATTTAAATTAAATTTAAATTTAAATTAACCTAAATTAAAAACTGTATTTATGCTCCAGAAGATAAAGACAAAATAATTGCAAAATAATCAACTACTTGCCATAAAAACATTTAAATAATATACATTACAAAATATATTTCCCTCATTGCAACATAAGAAGTGAATCTTATGAGAAAAATCATAATCATAACAATTAAAACTAATCAAATTAATGTATATAATTTGTCCTCACTTACAGATCCTGCAACAGCCTTCATTATAAAGCTTCACAATCCCTTCATTCTAGGATGAGAGAAGGAACAGTGTTAAAATTCAATGTTTGTTCATTTCCTCCGAGATTAGAAATAGAAAACTAACTTTCCATTATATTTACTAAATATCACAAAGACTTCTATAGAAAAAGAATTGAAAGAACTATATCTAATAACAATTTTTATTTTTAGGATTAGGAGCAGATATTTTTAAATTGTTTAAATATTATTATTTCTTCATATGTAATATGAAAAAGAGTGCAAAAAGATTAACTTATTTAAAAGAACACATTTAAAATACAACAAAAGATTTTCTTACCAAGTCGAGAGGTACTCTAAACAGAGATCAGTGTGTTTTTTTAGACTCCTTGAAATAAACTACCTTTTGAGACTAGACTGAGTTCCTGATTATAACTGAATGTTAAAATGATATCTTTTTCTCTAATATTTTATTATTTTAAACAAATCTTCTACTTCTGAATGTCTCTTGCCAAAGGCTAAATTAAGAAAATTTCATTGATTATCTTTTGGAATTCTTACCATAATTTCCTGATTGCTTTTAGTAATTAGCTAATTGTAATTCAAATAAAAGAATAATTTATTCTAAGAAAATGGATTTGTGAGATAAGATGATGCCTAAGATTCTCTGAAGAGCTAACATTCTATTACCTTGGTACATATTATATCTTGTTATTCAGCCAGCTAGCTGAAAGGGCATCATCACTAAAAGGGCACGTGTTGAAAAAAATCAATGAAATCACGCTATTTCTTTACACTGAAAGCAAAATATTGCCTCAAACAACAGAATAAAGTTTACTTTTCATTAGGGATTATTATTTCCTAAATAATTAAGGCTACAAAGAATCTTTTAAAAAAACTACGTGACTTTCAAAAATCTACTGTCCCAACAGGCTCTCCTCTGGGAGAATAAGGAGTTGGAAGGGCAAAACTGAAGAGTCAGCTATGCTCTGGCGCAAGCTGAGCTTCTCAGTGGCCCGTGCTCAGAGAAACTATGACAAACTCCACTTAGGCCATCATGCATTAAAAAGCAAATGACATCAAAAATCTGCGGTGTGTTTAAGAAAGAGAAACTTGATCAAGTTCAAATCAATTAGTTTATTAATTGAAAGAGAGGCTAAGTCGGCTAATCAAAAGATTTTTCAATAATCCTTTGGTCTACATATTAAAAACCCAGAGATAGTATCATGCCCATTCAGGGAGAGTCAAAATTATTTGGAGTGCCATATACAACTCAAACTGTCAGAGAGGAAATAAAATCGAGCTTTTGTGTATATGAAAATAAAACATTTACCAAAATAAATAAACCATGTATGTATGACCTTGGAAAACATATTAAGGTGCATTTTTCAATTATATTTAATGCTAAATTTTCTTGGCTATCACAAAGTACAAACCATTTTGCATTCAGTCTCATTGAAAGGTGGACAGACCATACTGTAGTTAAGAATCATTGCCCCTTCATCAGTCTTAACACATTCAAATGTTGTACAATTATAGTTCCAGGTGCTCCCCTCCTAAAAATAAAAGAGAAAGATTCTGTTTGCTTACTAAAGTCTGCTATATTTCATAAGTAGAATGTTTCCTATCTGAATCAGAAGTCAAGCCAAGACTTAGAGAGCTTCTTGTGACATAAAATATCTGCCTAGAACTGTACCTAAACCTATCCAAAATGATTAGAAATACATGTACGTGGCAGGTAGGTGGGTGTGTTTGGTTTCATACTAGAACTGAGATGTAGATGTGGAACAAAACAATAGAGAGGAAAGAAGCAACTCGGCATCGTTTTCTACTACAAAATTAATTATCTAATTTGGCCAAGTGTCAAAGGTCTTGCTCTAATGTTCCCTCACTAATTATAAAACAACAAATCGTATTAGTTAGTATGCCTCCTCACTCGAGGCTTGTTTGTTTTTTCTTCTACTCCTTTATCACCAAAAAATTTAAAAATCTTTGGATGACAGTGACTATGAACCTGTAGCTCTAGTTTTCTATACCTTCTGGTTGTCCTATTCTTTAACTAATTTTTAAGATAGTGACTGTTCATTTCACTCCTGATTTCAGAATTCCTATTTACAAATAAAATCGGCTGAAATTAATTATAACTATTAGGATATAATTGTTACTCTCTATATATTTTTGTAGCCCAAATTTTAAAATGTTAGTCAAACTGTGACTTGAAGATTCCTTGTGGACCAGCAAAAATTCTGACAAGCTTCCTTTTCTGCAGACTCTATTTTAATTTGGAAATGTCTTCAGGTCCTCTATGAACCTCAACTGAAAAAGATCTACAAGTCCAGGTCTGAAAGAAGATAAAACATTTGAAATCAAATATTAATTCTAATATTCAATTCAAATAGTATGTTCTAATTTGTCTGGAATCAAAAATTAGTTGTTCCATAGGAATTAGATCTTTATATAAATAAAACTTATCTTTGAAAGAGCCAAGAGTTATTATGACAATCTTAATGAATATTTGCCTATATTACTTGTGTTCACAATAAATATTCTAAACATAATATAATCTTTTATTTAAATATCAGGGTTATCACTGTGAATACTAATTATATACACCAATAGTTCCTGGGTTATTGACATCTATAGAGTTTACGTTGCTCTTTACTAAAATCCCCACATTACTGTATATTTTCAAGTAACCTCTGGTTCATTCTCTCTCACTGACACCTGTCTCCCTATCATTTTTATAAGCTTGCTTTATCAAGACTCCCTCTTTAAAAAAATATAACATGAAGCAGAAATATTGCTGTATTAAATAGATAAATAATATCAACATTATTTAAATCAGTAACACTATTTTTCACATAATTATAAAACAAATGGACAACAAGCATATATTATATCGTTATAACTGTCAACTTTTTCTTACTTAGTAAAATACACAGGATTGAAGAAATCTGTTTTTGTTTTGAGTATACAGCTAATTCCATGTAATTAAGAATACCATAAATAAGACCTCCATATAATTAAACTATTAATGGAAAAAACTTAAAGATAGCAATAACAAATTGGAACTATCCTCAGGTAATGCAAATTATAATCAGAATTTGTGACCCTCCTATATCTGATTACATCACTAATAACTGTACTAAACTTACTTGGTTCCCTTCCTCTGTTTTAAAACTGGTAAAGAGTATGTCAGTCTGCAAACCTCCATAGAGTTTTTATGAGATAATGGAAGAATTCTGAATAATTATTATATTGTGGAAAGATGTGATACAGCATTCATTACTCTTGAAATTGTCTCTTAAAAATTTTCAAGTATCTTAAATCTTTTCTTATATTTACCTACTGAAATCTTCAATTCCCTAAATAATAAAGTACCAACATCTTGAATTTCAGACTTTTGTTAAAATGCTTCATTTCAAATTAGTGAATAAAATAACACTCTTTCCTTTTGTTCTAATTATTAGAAATCAACATTTCTTAAAGCCCATTCCTAACATCTGGGGTAAAAATAAGGATCTATGATAAAACAAGTTAGAGAAACCAGTTAAATAAGCTCCTTCGCAAAAGGAGTCATGGACTTTAGAACATTAACTATGTCTTGTGTGTTGTGAGTGTGCTCTACATGGGTGTGCTTATTGTATGTAGAATACTGTGTGTGTGAGAGAGAGATTTTTCAAATTTATGTGAACACCTTGTGTGTTCACATAAATAGCACAGAGAGCTACCCTCCAGAGGAATACATTTTAGGGACAAAGTAATTCATACCTCATATATAACTGTTGTTCCATTCTCCATTTGAAATTTGCAGGATATATTTTTGCAGGTACCACAACAATCATAATCACTCAGAGATGGAGTATATACC
Source organism: Antilocapra americana (assembly GCA_007570785.1). Classification (NCBI taxonomy): domain Eukaryota; kingdom Metazoa; phylum Chordata; class Mammalia; order Artiodactyla; family Antilocapridae; genus Antilocapra; species Antilocapra americana. The sequence continues at coordinate 28,259,595 of ML663565.1, forward strand.
TGGTGCTGTGCATAGTAATAATAATTTGAATTAGCCAACAGCAGTACTGACATTTTTAATGAATTAATTCTGAAAGCGCTTCCCAATCTAACATATGCTCTCAGAGGGAGGGTCAAGAGGAAGAGGACGTAGGCATACTATCACTGATTCATGCTGATGTATGACGGAAACTAACACAACACTGTAAAGTGATTAACCGCAAATTAAAAATAAATTTAAAAAATTATGCTCCATTAGAATATCTGTAAGAATTTCTAAGGTTGACTTTGAGGCATATCAAATAACTTGATACAGCTGTATTAGAGGTGAAGTAGTTGTTAACAGCCAAGATTCATCAAGCAGATGTAAAAAGCGCAAGTCAAGCAAGCTGTATAGAAAATAAGACTCCTGAAATTCAAGGTTATACACAGGAAAAGGATACTGTATTATATAGATACATTACAAATTAATAGATTATTAAAGCACTATTCAAGTGTATATTTTTCTTTTTTTTTTTTTATTGTTTTTGCCATACATTGTCATGATATCACCATGGGTTTACATATGCTTCCCCTCCGGAACCCCCCTCCCTCCTCCCTCCCTCAAGTGTATATTTTTAAATTATAGAGTATTTACAGTTCAAATTCTACAGCTGCCATTTTAAGATTAATTAACTTGTAGCAGAAAGACTTAGAAAAAATACTTACAATATCACATTCTTTTGAACAATTCACCATTGTAAAGTTCAAAGTGTGGAAGCCTGTATGGTTATCTTTTTCTTCGAGACACTCTACCATGTAACAAAAATCCCCTTCCAAATACCTTATCAGAGATTGGCCAGGATTCAATACTGATATTTCTTGAAATACACACACATCATCCTTTTCTAAGAAAAGATATAAAAAGTCAACAAAAAGTATGATATTCAGGTTTTTTTATTAATCAATCAATAAACTTTAAGACTATGTTTTTATTGTGATGTGCAATTTTTTAAAAACCAATAAAGATCTTTAACTTTATATATTGTTAATAGCTCAGAGTTCACTTAATAATGAATGTGACGTTTATTCCTAAACATACAGTAAGAAATTATATATAAACTCAACTACTATTTACTGTTTGAACTTTCTCTAAAAGCTATAATATATAGCAGATTCTAGAATTTTAGCCTAAAGTGATCATCAAGCTACTTGCTATTCCCTTTCCTGGAAACATAACATGACAATTTGGGGGAGTGGACACAAATGAAGGCAAAAATATAAATCAATAATGGTAGTCCTCTTCATGAAGGGATTGCATAACATTTCATGTTTTTGTTATTTTAAGAGAAAAATTTTCACTTTTATTGTGCTGCAAAATATATAATTATATAAGTCATTCTTTATGATGAAGGTAGCTGATATAATGTGTTATATCTTTCTTTGAAAGTGGCTTTAGGTAGGCTAAAATATTAGTGAAGAATTCAGCTCAGAAACTCTTTGTGCCTTGCCAATGCTGGATTTAATTCTTCTCTCAGATAAAAATATCAAAGTTTCAAGATATTGAACAACTGTTTATTTTCTATTAACCTACTTAATACGAAGCTTTGTTATTTCATAGAAAACTCAACCTCATGCCATACAGTCGTAACATCAATGATAATAAAAGAGTGAACAAAAATCTCTCAATTTTAGATGTTATCTGTTTTTAAATTAAATTAAATACACAAAAAAGAACCTTGGCATCAACCTTAAATTCTGTGAAGCCTCTGAAAAAGAATCATTTTTATGTCTTGCTATGAAGTTTCTGAATGACTTCACTTATGAAGTTTCTCTGAACATTTAGGAATATTACACAAGAAAAAATTTAAAAATAAAAAGTACACTTTTTATACTCAAAAACTGGCAAATGGCTTAAAATGTGTAATATATCTAAAAAATAATTTTTAGTTTTTAAAAATTAAAATTAATTTAATTTTTAATAGTGAATAAATGTACCAAAAATATGATTATCATTTAAAAGTTTCAAGGACATAGTTACCACAGAGATACTGTACACATCCACAGTCACTCTGAAAGTTGTAGTCTACTGCAGTAAATTCTCCCTATTAGAAAGATATTATTATTATATGACTTACCAAAATAATTTATTGTATCACCATTGAAAAAAATACACAATATAACATCTAATAAGTATCCTACCCCACAGTCACATAGCAACTTCATAGTAAATATTTGATAGAGAACAAGTTTTGATTAACCCAGCAGTCATTTAATTAGTAGCCTAAGGAAAAAACTCACAGTAAGCAACATGATCATAGACCACACAATCTGTCTAAACTTTAATTTCCTTATCTATTAAATGAGTAAAGATGGATAAGATGATCTTTATGGTTTGTCCTAAGTTTAAAATTATACTGTTTGACCCCGAACTTCTAGTGGGCAATTCAAGATAAGAGAAAGCTTGCTAATCCTAGAAACTTTTCTTAAGGAAAATGTTCTTGATCTGTTCTATAGAGGTGGTCCAGAATTCTGTTGTATGCACAAAGCAATGCTGCTATAGCATATAAAACAAGAGCAAAAGAGTGAGCGATTAATAACACAGGCTCAGGAACAATTCCGCCCTTCTGCCAGTCTTACTCTGCTACTTACTAGCTGAGTGATCTAGGGCAGGTAACTTAACCAGTCTGCTCCTCACCTTCCTCATTTACAAAATGGCGATCATACTGTCTGCCTCTTAGAACTGTTGAAACAAACAAATGGATCAATATATATAAGGGCTTCAAATAAGCTGATGTACAGGATGTCCTATAATCTTTCTCTCTCTCTCTCTGCTCTGCTCTGCTGTCTGCTCAGTTGTGTGTGACTCTTTGCAACCCCATGGACTATATAGCCCACCAGGCTCCTCTGTTGATGAGATTTTCCAGGCAAGACTGTAAGCAAATTGCTGTCAAGACCAATGCTTAACCTTTTCTTTACTAGGAATATTGTATTGGTTCTTCTCAAGTAGGACTCAGGCCTAAAGTTTCAAGAATTGTATTTTAAACATCAACTTTTCCTGGGTACCTTTAATTTTCATAGGATAGTAATAAAAACTAATTTTATTATCAACACAAAAAATAACTCAGATAAATTCACAGTAATATATAAAAGGCACTTCCTCCATAATTAGTAATATTCTACTTTTTATAGTGCTTTATGGGTTGCAAAGTAATTTCATAAGCATTAGCACATTTGATGTTTTATGACTTTTAGTCATTATGCAATCCCAGTGGAACGGGAAATAAAATATTAGAAATATAGAGTTAAAAACAGTAATAAATCAAGCTCTCCCACTGCATAAACTATTCCAAAAGATTAGATAAAAAAGTAGGCTCTCACTAACTCTTTTAAGTCACTTACCTGTTTTTCAATAGTTAGGGCCACAATGCCCACAGCATCCCCTCAAACTTGGGCTTAAATCTTCTCATCTTCCTAACTTGTTTCCTCTGAGATCTTACTCACAGATTTAGTTACACTTTTATTCTCATAAGTACCCAATTTCAATCAGAGGAAATAGCTCTTTGACTGTTCTACTGATACTATTAATCAAATATGATGGAATTTTTTTTTAATTCTCAAGCAAGCATCCCTCCCCTTTACAGTCAGTGTAAAATCACCTCAAGATGTTTCTACTTTTTAGCTATTATGAATAGTGCTGCTATGAACATTCAAGCTTTGCGTGGACGTTTGTTTTCATTTCTCATGGATATATACCTAGGAGTGGAATTGCTGAGTCATATGGTGACTATATATTTAACCTTTTGAGTAATTACCAGGCTCTCTTCCAAAACAGCTAGTTTTGCATTCCCACAGCAGAGCATGATGGTTCCAATTTCTCCACATCCTTGCAACATGTATTAATATCTGTCATTCTGGTGAGTGTGAAGTGATCTCTCATTGTAGTTCTGCTTTGCATTTGAAAAAGTGAAAGGGTTAGTCAGTCAGTCGTGTCTGAGTCTTTGCGACTCCATGGACTGAGCTGCAAGCCTCCTCTGTCCATGGAATTCTCTAGGCAAGAATACTGGTGTGGGTAGCCACCCCCTTCTCCAAGGGACCTTTCTGACTCAGGGATCAAATTCTGTCCACATTACAGGCAGATTCCTTACCATCTGAGTCACTAATAGCTAACAATGTTAAGGAGCTCTTCAAGTGCTACTGTCCCCTGCATATTTTATTTGGACAGATGTCTGGTTATATCCATAAAATGGAATATTATTTAAGAGTAAGAAAGAAATGAAGTACTGATACATGCTACAACACAGATGAATCTTGACAACCTTATGCTAAGTGAAAAGAATCACAAAACACCACATCTTATGTGATTTCATTTACATGAAATATTAAGAATAAGAAAATCTATAGAGACAGAGAATATATTGTGATTTCCTAGGTTGAGGGACACAAGTAACTCCTAAGAGGTAGAGTTTCTTGTACAGAAACAGAGGGGCAGAGGATCAATTTTCTAAAATTGATTGTGCCAATGGTTGCACAATCTGTAAGCAAAATAAAAACCTTCTAATTTCACATTCTAAATGGCTGAATTGTATGGTATGTGAATTATATTTCAATAAAGCTGTTACAAAAAAATAAATATATTATTAAATATTTGTTTCAGTGTCTAAGACAATGTACTTTTTAAAAGAAACACTGGACTGTAGCCTGCCAGGCTCCTTTGTCCATGGGATTCTCTAGGCGAGAATACTGGAGTGGGTTGCCATTTCCTTCTCCAGAGGATCTTCCTGACCCAGGAAATGAATCCAGGTCTCCTGCATTGCAGGCAAATTCTTTATTGACTGAGATATGAGAGAAGCCCAAACATGTCTTCTTTAATAGATAAGGCCAGGAATATATTATCTTTCTCAAGTCTTAGAGGCATATCATAGAGGTAAATATTTAAAGGGAAAAAATAAAAGACTTGCAAACTGTCATATCTAATGGTTACGGACATATCTAAGTGTCCATCTAAAATAGCTAAATAAATGACACCAGAGTCATAACTATTGCTTCTAAAAGTTAAATTTTTGTAATTCCCCAAAGGTTTGCATGTTCATAGATAACTCCTAAGAAGGTACAGACAGTTACCTATTTATACCCCCTCCTCCTCTGAAACAAATGCACTGTTAGCACACTTTCTCAGAGAAAAACTGGTAACACCTTCAATACTGAGATAATATATTTTCAATATTGTGTTTCATTTTAGACCAGTGAACTTATATAGATATAAGACTGATAGATTCAGTTACCAACGGAAAAAATAATGATTGTGTGATCACTTACCAAGAACCAGCCATCCTGAAATGCAGAGTCAAGTGTACCTTAGGAAGCATCACTACAAACAAAGCTAGTGGAGGTGATGGGATTCCAGGGGAGCTATTTTAAATCCTGAAAGATGATACTGCTACTGTGCTGCACTCAATGGGCCAGAAAATTTGGAAAACTCTGCAGTGGCCACAGGACTGGAAAAGGTCAGTTTTCATTCCAATCCCAAAGAAAAGCAATGCCAAAGAATGCTCAAACTACCACACAATTGTACTCATCTCACATGCTAGTAAAGTAATGCTCAAAATTCTCCAAGCCAGGCTTAAACAATATGTGAACCATGAACTTCCAGATATTCAAGCTGGATTTAGAAAAGGCAAAGGAACCAGAGATCAAATTGCCAACATCCATTGGATCATCGAAAAAGCAAGGGAGTTCCAGAAAAAAATATACTTTTGCTTTATTGACTATGGTAAAGCCCTTGACCGTGTGGATCACAACAAACTGGAAAATTTTTAAAGAGAAGGAAATACCAGACCACTTTACCTGCCTCCTGAGAAATCTGTATGCAGATCAAGAGGCAATAGTTAGAACTAGACATGGAATAACAGACTGGTTTCAAATCAGGAAAGGAATACATCAAGGCTGTATATTGTCACCTTGCTTATTTAACTTATATGCAGAGTACATCACGAGAAATGCTGAACTGGATGAAACACAAGCTGGAATCAAAATTTCCAGGTGAAATATCAATAATCTCAGATATGCAGATGACACCACCCTTATGGCAGAAAGTGAAGAACTAAAGAGCCTCTTGATGAAAGTGAAAGAGGAGAATGCAAAAGTTGGCTTAAAGCTCAACATTCAGAAAATGAAGATTATGGCATCTGGTCCCATCAATTCATGGCAAATAGATGGGGAAACAGTGACAGACTATATTTTGGGGGGCTCCAAAATCACTGCAGATGGTGACTGCAGCCATGAAATTAAAAGATGCTTACTCCTTGGAAGGAAAGTTATGATCAACCTAGACAGCATATTAAAAAGCAGAGACATTACTTTGCCAACAAAGGTCCATCTAGTCAAGACTATGGTTTTTCCAATAGTCATGTATGGATGTGAGAGTTGAACTATAAGGAAAGCTGAGCTCAGAAGAATTGATGCTTTTGAACTGTGGTGTTGGAGAAGACTCTTGAAAGTCCCTTGGACTGCAAGGAGATCCAACCAGTCCATCCTAAAGGAGATCAGTCCTGGGTGTTCACTGGAAGGACTGATGTTGAAGCTGAGACTCCAATACTTTGGCCACCTGATGCGAAGAGCTGACTCATTTGACAAGACCCTGATGCTGGGAAAGATTGAGGACAGAAGGAGAAGGGGATGATAGAGGATGAGATGGTTGGGTGACATCACCAACTCGATGGAAATGGGTTTGGGTGGACTCTGGGAGTTGGTGATGGACAGGGAGGCCTGGCGTGCTGCGGTTCATGGGGTCGCAAAGAGTCGGACATGACTGAGCAACTGAACTGAAGTGAGCAACTCAACATCCTATCTCTAGTAAAATATAAAATGTTGACTGCTCCCTATATCAAAGTAGATTTATTCTAACTTACTTCATTAGAACTTAAAGAGAAGAATTCCATTTACTCAGAGACGAAATCAGAAATGAAAGAAATAAAGGAAAAATTTGATTTATATTATATTAAAATTCAGTCAAAATATGTGCTCTTACCACTTCACAAGTTGGCATAACAAGATTTTCACAGCTACATTCTAAAAGGCAAAAATGAACACATTTATATCAATCATAATATACTAATACAATGTAATAAGACTTTAAAATATAAAAATTAGTTACCACAATGCCATGTTGGGCAACATTGACCAGATACATTTTCTTTCACAAGATTCATATCTTTTGCACAGCTGAACAGAGGCATAGGACAAAGATTTGGCTCACACACTAAATTAAAAAAAAAATAACATGGGTAAAGATTAGCTTCATTTAATTGCTAGTTTTCACTAGCTATCATTCACTGCCATTACTGATGTACTGGGATCTCCCCAGAGCTGCCCGCCCACCACCCACCTGCAATCTGTCGATAAGAGCAGAACAAAGGGCTCACAAGCAGATACAACAATAGTAGTTCAGCTAGGACATGCTCCTTTGGTCAAGAGCCCTGAGAAATGGCAGGGGGCAAGACTAGAAAGGAAGTGAAAGGGTATGGAATCACTTGGAAATCTAGAAAGTCTAGGATGAGGAGAAATGTCATAGCTAATTGATTTTGGGGAGGTAACAAAATTGCCCAAGAAGCACTGTATATTTAATATGCCAGAAATCAACGAAGGTCTGATGTAACCATACAACCAACACGCACTGGCCTGAGCCTTTGCTGGTGATCCCGTGGTTAAGAATCTGCCTGACAATGCAGCGGCCATGGGTTTGATCCCTGGTCTGAGAAGATCCCATATGCCCTTGGGCAGCTAAGCCTGAGCGCCACAACTACTGAGCCCACACTCCAGAGCCCCTGCGACACAACTAATGTAGCCTCCATGCCTACAGTCCATGCTCTGTAACAAGAGAAGCCACCCCGATGGGAAGCCTGAACACTGCAGTGAAGGGTGGCCCTTACTCGCCACAACTAGAGAAAGCCTGCAGGCAGCAGTGAAGACCAAGTGCAGCCAAGACTAAGAAAATAAAATAAATAAAAATCAGCTTTGAAAAAATCTTGAAAAGAGGCACTGGACTTCTTAAATGCCAAACATATCTAACTATTTTTAATTAATTAAAGCATATTTACCACAGTAATATTGAGGACAACAGAAGTGTGTAGTATTAAGATCCACTGTGAGAAATTCTCCATCAGTACACAGTGGAATAGGTTCAGTGCAAGGTTTGCAAACTAAAGATGAAACAAAAAGGCAAAGTCATGGTTGAACTAAAAACAAATGAATTTTAAATTCAAATTACTGTACACATACAAAATCAAAATAAAATACATTCTATAAAACAAAACAGGAAACAAGGAAAATAAGGATTTAAAAAACAAATCTCATTATTTGGCCATAAAAACAATACTCTGAATGCATTATTTTACACTTTCCTAAGCACAGTGATATAAAAGAACCATCTTACCAGAAGCACAGGACATTGAGATTTCAGGAGTAATTTGTTCTTACTAGGATCAAAATACCATTGATTTACTTAAGTTTTCTTAATTCACTACTCTTGATTACTCCAGTTTATGGATGAACAATATAGTAGGCACACGGTCTTCTGGACTCTTAGTATCCTTCTTCCAACTTTGATAAGAGCTCTTAATGAATTTGAGGAAATGCCCCACCCACACAGTCTTGGAGTGACTCTTATGAAAGGTGCCTCACTCTTACCAGTCTTTGTGTAGGAAAAACCCACTTTAGCTGAGTCAGAATATCTTAGAGGCACATCAAGACAGGAAATAAATGGATGTGGCTGACTCAATCATGAGTGACTGCCACCTAGAGAAGCTGGCTTCTCTCCTTCCCAGAGTTTGGCTGTTCTGCTTCATCTCAATCCTACAAAATCTTGATCGCAATTCTCCCAGTAATTGGTCGGGTGTAGGCTATGCAGAACCAATGAGTTGTTGCCATTGCAGTCAAATAAACTTAAATTATATACAAAGAAGGGCTTCGATCTACACGGGTCCATCTGAAGCCTAAATTAGTCACCAGTCTTTGGTGTGATAATTCCCCAATGAAATGGAAAAGAGAGGACTGTTAATTTTTGAAAGTCCAGTTCATCAGACAGAATATACAGCACCAAACACAGTCATTTTCTAGACACCTTTCACTTCTCTTTTGAGATCATTATGCTTATGCATACTGTACATATCCTATCCAGCAGATGAAGTTTTAAAGAGTACTATGTAGAGTCTTTTATTTACTTAGTTCTTCAGGAAAGTCAGGACTAAACTTTTTCTCTAAAAAGAACTATGTGGTAGCTTTATTTTTAATTGATTATATTATCTTTGATTAGGTTTTGACTTACATACATAGTCTCTGTCAACAGGGAAAAGTAGTACTAATTGTAATAATTGTCAATAATCATTTAAAATGCTGTATCTTTTTTTTTCTACCACTCCAATTTAGTTGAACTTTATGAGTATATTGGCAGAATAGTGGTTACCATGGGTTCCATGAAATTCACATCAAATAAGAGATTTTCCTTGGATCTTTCCTCTTCTTCCAAGAAATGACCTCACAAAACACTTACCACAGAGAGGAGAAAAGCAGCAAGTTTCTTCTTCTTGAACCTGAATCATGAATTGATCTTCTCTGCATTCTGGTACTGAAATTTTGGGGCATTTGAATGGGTCACACTCTGCAAAAACACAAGATAATGGAAATCTATACAGAGTAAGACAAATAAATGAAACAGTGTGGCTCATTTCTCTTTGAATTTAGTAATAGTGCATTTAAAAAAATCTTAATCTTAGAAGAAACATATAGGCAATAGCAGGCTATTAATATAAAAAATAAATATTTTACATAAAAATATATGTAAATAGGCATTTAAAATATATATATATATACTTTGTCTTAATCATATATACATGATTAATCATCTATATACATGTATGTGTTTGTGTATATACATCTATATATACTGCTATAAAATCTCAGCAGAAATATATAGGAAATAGCAGATTTTTTTATACTTAAAACATACAAATGTATACCCTTAAAATACATATTTCTACTAAAATTAAGATCTTTAAAATGAACTAATTATATACATAATCTATATAATAAATATAATTAAAGTTCATATATATACATATTTACAAAGTCATGGGTTTAAAAAATAATTACCTTTAGCAAGACAGTTCTGCAAACAATCTGATAAATTTTTTTCTAGGCACAAAAATGAGAATCCAGTCCACTACTCTGAGTGAACAGTGGTCTCACTTTTCCTGGTTCATTACTCACCACATTGGTACTGTGGACAGCAAGAAATGGGGCTATGGCCAATAACCAGTTTTTGACTATTTGCACATGTTGGAATGGCAGTTCCACACAAAGTCATGTCACATCCTGGAAATAAGCAGAAATATACAAATATTGTGTACACAACTAAAATCCTGAGGTTCTAACTTAAAGCAGGAAAAGGATTCTCACCATGCATGTTTTTAGACTGCCGTTAAACCCATTCAGCTCACAGAATGGTCATATGTGAAAGGGCAGCAGATTTAAGGTTACCGACCCTTGGTTATCTTAAGTCAAAGACTCCCATACCCTTTACCTTGTCATGTCTTTCAGAATGCTATTAATTTATAATAGCTAGAGTTTTGCATATCTGTTCGCAAAATCAACAAAACTGTAATGAGGTCAAAGTTGCTTTGAGAAAGTGTAAGTGACATTTATGGCAATAGTTACTTTAACCTTGTACATATTTTTTTTTAACACCAAGCATCATACATGCCCTGTTTTTTCTCAGAGAATACCAACATATTTTAGGGCAGTAATAGACTGCATACATACTGCAAACTTCCTTGGAACAGCACGTCCACCTATCAACGAAGCCCAGGACGACTTCAGCTTCTCGTTCACAAACCGGCGAGGGCTGTTCGTCGCAGTCAGGCTCTACGGGAATAATGCTTCCGTTCGCGAAACACTGGTACAGGGCACATTCGTCCACGCCCGCGTTCCAAACCTCACCAGCAGCTCGAGGCCGGGCTTCACTATCAGTGCATGCTTAAAAAGACAGTCAATGTTATATCGCTTAGAACTTGGGCACAAAAATAAATCAAGCTGCGACGTTTTGATTTCAGACTGTGACTTGGTCTAGGTGCACAGATATCCTTTTCGCAGCTTCTTTTTGTTCATCACCTACTACCTTACATTTTCCTGAATGAACTTTTTGTAGTCCATGGAAAATATTTTTCCCTTCTACAACTATCTGTAAATTTTCATGCCCTCTTCTATAAATAAGATGATCTGTTAATTATTTTGTATTCATTTTAAGTCTTGCTAGCACAATTTATTTAGCCTAAACAAACTCAGTAACATAAATTGAAATTAGTTTTAAAATATTAGCTATAAAAACTGAGTAGTATTAGAAAACAAGATAGTCTCTACAGGACATTAACATGTTTGTCATATCAAAAGTCAAAAGATTCCAGCTTTAAAATCTAAATGTGAAAAGTAGGCAGTCAAGCAAATATTGTTTAATGACTCTGTTTGTTTTATTATGAACATTTTACTTAATGACAAATATAGCCCTCCAGTAGTTCTTTAAGGATAATGAAGATAAACAAAGTGACCACCATATTCCAAGCTTCCAATGAACTTTTCTTTATTTACTACCAAACCAATCTTTCAGGTCCCTAAAAACAAATATAAGCGTGCCTGTGTATTCTCAAATTCTTCCACAAATATTTTCTCAATGGCAAATACAAACTTGCTTCTGAAAACTTTTATGCATTTTGCTTCTACTTGCCTTTCCTTTTAATTATTATCTTTACTTTTGACCATAACAATGATCCTTGTGATAGATAAAAAGTGCTATATGGCAATTTTCTCAATTTCGCACTTTTTCAAATCCACAACCACCATGGAAACTGTTTCAAAATCAACTGGATCGAAAATGAAAGCAGAACTACTCAATGTTTTCTCCCAGATAATAACACTTTCTGAAACTTCTTGAGTGCTTATTTTTCTCTAGGCACTGTTGCAAAATTCTATATTTTGTGTATCCTCACACTAACCTTGTGGTATAAGTCCTATTACTTTCCACACTTTGCAGATGCACAATTTCAGGCTCATGTAAAGCAGAATCATCAATACAAGAAATAACTGGAATTTCAACTCAGTCCACATGCTATTCTCTTCATTCTTAATTTGCCATATTCTTTTCCAGTTATTATAGGCATAAGTAGAAATAAAACATATTACCACTGAAGCCCCCAATTTTGGCAACTTTGATTGAAATCCTTTCACAATCAAACAACATACTTGTCTCCTTTCCATCACTTAGGCGAACTTTGATCAATCCTTCTCAGCACATTTTTCCAAGATTTAAAAAAAGTCTGTTTATTTCCTGGGTCCCTAAGGTGCTGTTTTTACTTTTCTGCTTACCACATTCCTTCTCTGGAATACATTGAGCTGAATCTGGCCTGTGAAGAATGGTTCCATTTTTACACACACATTCTTCTCTTAAATTCAAACATGAAGAATGTCCGTAGAACCATCTGTTCAGACATGTTCTTGCTTCACAAGGTTGCACACAGGGTTGATATTCCTTCCCCTCTGGGCAAGTCAGAGCTATGAATAAGCGAGGACAGAATTTGCTAATGATAAAAGTGATCTGCTTGAATTCTAGAAAGAGGAAGAAATGTCAGCTTTCTCTCTGAAAGTAAACTTTGCACACTTTCAGCCTCTTCCAAATCCATTTTTCAGTATTATATAACCATAAATTAGAAATAAAACAATCAATGAGTATTTTTGAGCATCTTCCAGGTTTCCAGCTAGCACTATGTTACAGGAGGGAAAGCTCATCTGATTTATATCAAATAAATACTAACAACAGGCAGCCCAAGTTTGGTTGGCATAAACACAGTCAACTATTATGAAGTTACTGCTCTGTGCAGTGGGAAGAGATCCAACAGTCCACTCAGAATAAGCACAGAAATATGATTTAACTGTGCAACTCAAGCAAGTCCTAAAAAAGAAAAATGCCGCATGTTTAGTCTTAATCCTTCACTGTCAAAAGAAACTACTGTTGCTGAGCAGTTTCTAAATGATGTTTCAGAGAATTCATGTTGCTTTTATGTGATCTTAAAAATTTATACTCATAAAAAAAAATGAACATGCAGAGGGCAGGGGTGTAAACCGGTAAGGTATTAGCAGAGAATAATTTCACAATCTAGTGATATTGAAGATGTCATATGTTCCCAATGAATCAAGCAACCCCACTCTTGAATAGTGACTACCTCTGGGGGAAAATACCCTGATCCTGGGAAAAACTGAAGGAAGGAGGAGAAGGGGACGACAGAGGACAAGATGGTTGGATGGCATCACCGACTGGATGGAGAGGAGTTTGAGCAAGCTCCTGGAGTTGGTGATGGACAGGGAAGCCTAGCGTGCTGCAGTCCATGGGGTCACAAAGAGCCAGACATGACTGAGGGACTGAACAACAAGAACTGGGGCTGTGGGGATACCAAGGGAGAGGAATGGAGAGAGCACACCAGGAGCTGCTTTACTTCTGAAGTGGAATCATGTATCTAGAGTCTCCAATATATTCTTATTCTATGTATTTTATCCTATTTAGGGAGGGGAGAGATGAAAATGTTTCACTGTTGAGTATGATGCTGGCTGCAGTTTTGTCAAATATGGTCTTTATTATGTTGAGCTATGTTCCCTCTGTACCCAGTTTGTTGAGAGAGTTTTATCATCAGTGGATACTGAATTTTGTCAAAAACTTTTTATTTGAAACTACTGAGATGAGTTTTCTCTTCAGTTTGGTAATGTGGCTTATCACAATGACTGGTTGCAGATACTAAAGCATCACCGGCATCCCTAGGGTAAATCCTTTCATCAGAATGCATGATTCTTTTAATGTTTTATTGAATTCAGTTTGCTAGTGCTTTGCTGAGGGCTTTTGTATCTATGATCATCAGTAATATACCTGTAATTTTCTTTTCTTTGGTGTCTTTTTCTGTTTTTTGTTATCAGGGCACACTTCTCTCTGGTCTATAGAGCTATATGCTCTAGGAGTGCCCCCTCCATAGCCTGCATGCATGCCTCAGCTGTGGCATTGCCAACTACTGTGAGGTGCCCTGGTAGGCCAGGCTGGCCCTTGGCCAGGATGCTGCAATGCCACAGTGTTTGGGGGACACTGGAGGGTGGGGCAGGCTTCCTGCATGGCTGTCTGCAGAGCCTGAAAGGCTTGAGGCTGGGTCTGGCTCACTGGAGGGCAGACAAGCTTCCGGAACTAACAGACGAGGGAAGGATTCCAAAATAGGCTTTTGCCAGTAGCAGTGTGATCAAAGAATCAGCTTCCAAAATCAATGCTGTCAGTATCTCCATCCCCAGGGGAGTCCTAGTTGCCTCCTGCCTCTCCTGGAGGTTCTCCAAGATTAGCAAGTTGTTCCTCTCCAGGGTCCTTTCAAACTACTTCCTCTGCTCTGGGACTGGAAGCACAGGCGATTTTCTGCATTTTCTTTAAGGGCAAAGTCTCTGTTTCCTATAGCTCTCCAGCTTTCCCTACTGGTTTTCAAAGCCAGAAGTTCTGAGGACTCATCTTCCTGGTGCAGGACTTCTAGGCTGGGGAGGACAATGTGAGAATCAGATTTCTCACTTCTTAGGAAGGAGGTCTACAACTGTGTATACCTTCTGTTTGTGGGTCACAGACCAAGGGATGTGGGTCCTGAATATACTGTATCTCTGCCTTTCCCAACCATTCTGGTGGTATTCTTTTCTTATCTCTTTATCTGTGAAATATCTTTTATGCTAGTCTTCAGGTCAGTCACATAGATAGTTCATCTGTGAGTAACTGTAATTTTGGTATGTCTGTTGGAGGAGGGGAATTCAGGGTCTTGCTACTCTGCCTTCTTGACCCTCCCCCTTACTTTAAATCTATACCAGGATAAAAACAGAAGTTGCTTAAGGGGGAGCAATGACCTCTTAACTATAGGCTACATTTACATTCATTTTATTCTCACAAGATTATTTTGTGATAAAAATAAAAAACAGGAATACAAAAAAACTGAAATGTTATTTGACTGTTGAAAAATACAGTTTTCAGGGTACTACTTACAGCAGTAATCAGGTGTTCTCCATGGAATACAAATGTCAAACTTGTTGCATACAGCCACATATGCAGAAAGGGCATCACATTCATAGTTCCAAAAATAGGTGTAATTGATCCACATCTTTTCACAAAAGTCTTGTGGTGAAACCTAGAGACACATTGTGCCTGGGATAAGTTATGTTATTTTATGTATCTGATGACCTAAATCAAATCCCTTACCCTTATACAGTGGGAGTGACAAGTAGATTCAAGGGATTAGATCTGATAGACAGAGTGCCGGAAGAACTATGGACAGAGGTTCATGACATTGTACATGGGTAGTGATCAAGACCATGCCCAAGAAAAAGAAATGCAAAAAGCAAATGGTATATTGAGGAGGCCTTACAAATAGCTCAGAAAAGAAGAGAAGCTAAAGGCAAAGGAGAAAAAGAAAGATACTCCCATCAGATGTAGAGTTCCCAAGAATAGCAAGGAGAGATAAGAAAGCCTTCCTCAGTGATTAATGCAAAGAAATATCAGAAAACAACAGAATGGGAAAGACTAGAGATCTCTTCAAGAAAATTAGAGATACCAAGGGAACATCTCATGCAAAGATGAACTCGATAAAGGACAGAAATGGTATGGACCTAACAGAAGCAGAAGATGTTAAGAAGAGGCAGCAAGAACACACAGAAGAACTCTACAAAAAAGATCTTCATGACCCAGATAACCATGATGGTGTAATCATTCACCTAGAGCCTGACATCGTGGAATGTGAAGTCAAGTGGGCTTTAGGAAGCATCACTACAAACAAAGTTAGTGGAGGTGATGAAATTCTAGTTGAGTTACTTCAAATCCTAAAGGATGATGCTATGAAGTGCTGCACTCAATATGCCAGCATATTTGGAAAACTCAGCAGTCGCCACAGGAGTGGAAAAGGTCAGTTTTCATTCCAATCTCAAAGAAAGGCAATTCCAAAGACTGCTCAAACTACTGCACAATTGCACTCATATCACACACCAGCAAAGTAATGTTCAAAATTCTCCAAGCCATGCTTCAACAATATGTGACCCATGAACTTCCAGATGTTCAAGCTGGATTTAAAAAAGGCAGAGGAACCAGAGATCAAATTGTCTACATCTGTTGGATCATTGAAAAAGCAAGAGAATTCCAGAAAAGCATCTACTTCTGCTTTATTGATCATGCCAAAGCCTTCAAAGGTGTGGATCACAACAAACTGTGGAAAATTCTTAGAGATGGTAATACCAGACCACTTTACATGCCTCCTGAGAAATCTTTCTGCAAGTCAAGAAGCAACAGTTAGATCTGGACATAGAAAAACAGACTTGTTCCAAATTGGGAAAGGAGTATGTCAAGGCTGTATATTGTCACCCTGCCTATTTAACTTATATGCAGAGTACGTCATGAGAAACACTGGGCTGAATGAAGCAGAAGCTGGAATCAAGATTGCCGGGAGAAATATCAATAACCTCAGATATGCAGATGACACCACACTTATGGCAGAAGAAACAAAGAGCCTCTTGATGAAAGTGAAAGAGGAGGGTGAAAAACTTGGCTTAAAACTCAATATTCAGAAAACTAAGATCATGGCATCTGGTCCCATCACTTCATGGCAAATAGATGGGCAAACAGTGAGAGACTTTATTTTTGGGTCTCCAAAATCACTGCAGATGGTGACTGCAGCCATGAAATTAAAAGACCCTTGCTACTTGGAAGAAAAGCTATGACCAACCTAGAGAGCATAATAAAAAGCAGAGACAGTACTTTACCAACAAAGGTCCATCTGGTCAAAGCCTTGGTTTTTCCAGTAGTCATGTATGGATGTGAGAGTTGAACTATAAAGAAAGCTGAGTGCCAAAGAGTTGATGCTTTTTTAGGAGAAGCATCTCGAGAATTGGAGATGTTGAAGACTCTCGAGAGTCCCTTGGACTGCAAGGAGATCCAACCAGTCCATCCTAAAGGAAATCAGTTCTGATTATTCATTGGAAGGACTGATGCTGAAGCTGAAACTCCAATACTTTGACCACCTGATGAGAAGAACTGACTCATTGGAAAAGACCCTGATGTTGGGAAAGATTGAAGGAGGGAGGAGAAGGAGATGATAGAGGATGGTTGGATGGCATCACCGACATGATGCACATGAGTTTGAGTATGTTCCAGGAGTTGGTGATGGACAGGAAAGCCTTGTGTGCTGCCATCTATGGGGTTGCAAAGAGTCAGACACGACTGAGCAACTTGAACTGAAGTGAACTGAAGGCCCTAAGCTCAATTGATTTTTGATTCTTCAAGACTAAAACTATTTGGAGAATCAAAAGGTAGTAGCAAGTCAGTATTCATAACAGTTCCTCTTTGACCTTAGATCTTTAAAGTTTCATATTATTAGATGTCACTTCTGAATTTATAAGTGTTTAAACACACAGTTTAGATAAGATAAATGTTGTCTGTGCATGCTAAGTTGCTTCAGTCATGTCTATCTCTTTGAGACTCTACGTACTGTAGCCCGCCAGGCTCCTCTTTCCATGGGAATATCCAGGCAAGGATACTGGAGTAGGTTGCCATGCCCTTTTCCAGAGGATATTTCTGACCAGGTGATCAAACCCTTGTCTCTTACATCTTCTGCACTGGCAGGTGGGTTCTTTACCACTAGTGCCACCTGGGAAGCCCCAAATATTGTCTGTAGCAATCTACTTAAACTTCTTTTACAAAGATGGAGCAGAAATAGAGTATGTGGTCCTAGCAAAAATCTATTTCTGATATTACATTTTGTATTATAATCCTCTTTTTTAGATACTGAATAAGACTTTGATCCATTATAGATAAAATTAAAAGCTCTAACAGCTTTCTTCCCTGGTGGCTCACATAGTAGAGAATTGGCCTGCAATGCAAGAGACCCGAGTTCAATCCCTGTGTTGGGAAGATTCCCTGGAGAAAGGAATGGCTACCCACTCCTATATTCTTACCTGGAGAAATCCATGGACAGAGAAGCAGGTCAGGCTACAATTCATGGTGTCACAAAAAGTTGGATGCAAATGAGTGACTAACACTTTCACTTTTTTCACACCTCTCTTAGATGGCATTGCTCACTAAATGAGATTATAATAGCTCCTCCAAAAATTATGGACTAATATTGAACATTGTTCAAACAGTTTGCATAATCTGTCATGCCTCAACTTTATTAGGAACTCCTTTTTTCCTACAGATTATATTTCATTTTGCCCTAGAGATATCTGAAATCTAAATAATTTAACTTGTAACAATATTTACTCCATTGTTTTCTACTCATTCATTCAGCAAACATACTGAGCATCTACATTCAGATGCTCTATTTAGATAGAGCAAAGTATCAGGTGAAACTACTTGATATTTTTCGTATCCCATTATTTCTTCTCCAAGGTCCATATCTAAAAACTAAGACATTACCTTCAAAGTCTCAACTATTGAATCTTCTCAGTTTCCAACCATTTCATTTTGCATGGGATACTTGCTTTGATCATCAGGAGGCCCCTACTTGCCAAACCTAGGGAACATTGACATTGTAAACCCTCCTGAACCTCTCAGAGGCCTGTAATGCAGTGCACACCCCGTTTCTTGACCCTCTCCTTTGACTGTGACGGCGCCACTCTGGGGCCTTTTCATCTGCTCATTGTTGTCTCTCTTCCTGCCTCATTCTGAATGTTTGTCTAGACCCTTTCTTCCATGCAGTGTGGGAGATGCGAGTTCAGTCCCTCAGTCAGGAAGATCCCCTGGAGGAGGAAATGGCAACCCACTCCAGGATTCTTGCCTGGAAAACCCCATGGACAGAGGCTCCTGGTGGGCTACAGTCCATGGGGGTTGCAAAGAGTCAGACACGGCTGAGCAACTTAGCATTTTCTTCCACAGCCCTGTCTACTCACTACAAATGCTCTTCCTGGGCTTGTCCATTTCCCCAGTCTCTACCACCATTTTGGGCATTTGCATCTTCACCTCCATTTCTTCATAAGTTAAATAGAGTTAAAAAAAAAACCTACTACAACTTAAGACTGCTGTGAGCCAATATATGGAAAGTGTTCAGAGCAGACCCTGGCACATCATACGTGAGTTACTGTTATTTTAGAAACTCCCTATACTAATAACTCCTCAAATCTGATCTCTGGATTCAACTAGTCTCTTCTGAGATCTAGAATAGCTTCAACATTTTTTTCTGGGTATTTTAGCCATAAAGTCCCACACGACTTAATTTGCCCAATATGAAAAAAATTGTATCCTTTCTCTGCTAAACCTACAAAAGCTGATTCTCCTGTATCCTCCATTCATTCATTCAGTTATGCATCCTTCCACAATTTATTGGGCACCTAATTACATATGAGGCACCCCACTGTGCATAAGTAATATAAAGGTGACTAAAACAAACCTACTCTTGTGGATCTCATAGTTAAAGCCTATATTTAGAACCAAGAGGAGTCACCATGCTTAAATAGATCAGAGGAGA
The DNA here is from genome assembly GCA_007570785.1 of Antilocapra americana. Taxonomy (NCBI): domain Eukaryota; kingdom Metazoa; phylum Chordata; class Mammalia; order Artiodactyla; family Antilocapridae; genus Antilocapra; species Antilocapra americana. The sequence continues at coordinate 28,279,108 of ML663565.1, forward strand.
GCAGTGTTCCAGCTTAGGACACTGTAGGCATAAAAGCCCATTCGCAGGAAAATCTTGAAATAGTGAAACAACTGAAAGGAGACTGAAATGCCTGGACCTTAGACAACCAGAAAAGTGTAGCACAAGAGGAAGCTGGAAAAGAAGGCAGGCCAAAGCATAAAGGATAAGCCCTCATAAGAAGTTAAGAATGAATTCTAAGAGTAATTGAAACACCCCGAAGGATTTTAGGTAGAGAAATATTCCAATCGTGTTTCCATTTTCAAAAGATCATCTGCCTACTCTGTGGACATTTGCAAATGAGGATGAATATCAGAAGTAGGAAAACTAAACAGTATGCCTTCTTTTGCTGTCAAATTCAGTGAGACGATCTGAAGGGAAAGCTGGTACTATCACAGATTAAATGGCATCCTGTGTTGCTTCCCTATGCTTTGAATAGCCGAGCTGAAAAGTCTCCTGATTTAATAATAAATCTTATAAGTTCCCAGTTAAAAAAGCAACTTTTGAAAGTTGTTATGATTTAAAAAGATAGATTAAATGGCACTGAAATGAGTTTAAAATTATTTGCAATTTTTTTCATTTTTATATGCATGCACTTTTAAACATAAACATTTAAAATGTATTTGCCTGCAAATCTCTGCGTAAAACTGAAGCCCCAGAAAGATACATCATTTTTATCCCATGACTCACATCCTTTGCCTTTTCCCTCAGAAAACTCATAGCACAGGCTGAGATCTATGGTGTCCACACTCAGTGGAGGCACACTGAAGGTCCTGCAGAGTGAAGTCCTTCTGTTTTGACAATTCACTCGCTCTCCTTCCTAGACTCCTCCCTGTAGTCTTGCATTAAGCTATTTCAATGTTTTCCTAACACAGTCATTTCTAGCAACCCTGTTCCTGTCATTCTGGTTTCTTTGCCTCGATCTTCTGTCCTCCCTCTTCTCTCCTGGCAACCATCCTTCCAAATAATTCAAATGTCTGAAACTCTGGGAAGTCTTCTAATGTGGGCTCCTATTCATCTCCACAGTGTATACTGTGATGAATCTGTTCACAGACTTGCCTTCCTTCTAGACTTTTTGAGAGCAAGGAGAGGGTCTTACTCATCTTTGTATCACAGGAGTTTAACATAGTGTCTAGTGAGTGCTTGATACTCACAAACTTCTCATTTAATGACTCATGAAATGTTACATTTGCCTGTCCTTTGTCTCTAACAATGGATCCTTTTTTTAAACAAGACAGGTTGTTCAAATATCTACTAGTCACCTCAAGTCAGGAAGTTAGAGACTAATAAAGAACAATTAGATTGAATATGTGGCAGATTCTAAGTATACACCCGCGAGTCCACACACTTGAGAGTTGCTAAAGCCTCACCGTCTTGGGTTTTATCCTAGGTTATCAAATGGCATTCATCTCTTTCCTCTATAGGAATTTATTCACAGGACAAAGTTCCATTTTTCCTGAAAGCTGGAGATACAGTTCATAAAAATACATGGGGGGAAAAGATAGTTATTCTTCCTGTTCTGTAAGTCAGTAAACAGTAAATGATTTTGAATTCCCCTGGGGATAAACTATTCTTAGTGGAAGAATATCACGGCAAGGGGAGAATTTATTGGCTTTTACTCTCAATACGTCTAACGCAGCAGCTCTGATTTATGGTTGCTTTCAACTTACTGTATCATGGCATGGGATGAAAGCTCTTCTATTTAATAACTCAATGCAGTGACTGCAGTCATGCTCAGTACAATCTCTAACAGGCCTTCTTGTTGTTACTTTAAATGATTTCTCAGTTTCCCAGCTCTCAATGAACAATTCTATGTCTTCCATGTTTGTAATGATTGTGCCATTTTGCATCCTTAGATCATCATCTGGATCTTCATTGCAAATGCCTAAAAAGATGTGTGACATTTAGAAGAAAATGTTTTTCCCTTTAACCTAATATAGCCAGCAGAAATAAATCAACTCAATAACTGCTTTAAAATGAATAGACAACTTACTGAATCAAGTACCAAATTTATGTCCTTTGACTCTAATGTTTGATGGATTTTTCTTAATTACACATGGATTAAATGGTGTAGAGCTTTTTTAACCAGGTAAGAAAGAAACTATGATCTTAGAACTCAATATTTGTGGAAAGATCATAGGAGAAGAAAGAGAAGATTGATTCTGTCTCAGTGCTCTTTCACTATTGCCACTATCTCCTAATTTAAGAAATAATTCTTAAATCTGACAAGGTATTCCCCAGGCTAGTGGGAATAACTTACTTTTTATATAGTCAAGTATAAAGCCAAGGGAAGTAAAGAGAAATGAACCTAGATCCTGATCATACCTTACTTGAATGCCACTCTACTTTAAGATATAATTTTTTCTTAACTCCTAAGACTCCTAGCTATAAAAGATACGAGTTAAACGTTTTTTTTTCAAGTATCAAATCTTAATCCTCAAGCAGTTATATCAAGATCAATAAAGGTTTCTGCTGCCACAGTTGCTTCACACCTGTAAATATATATGAGACTGAATATGGTGAAAATAAATAAATAAATAACCAAAATATACAAACAAAAATAAAAATACCTCAAGTCAACTATACTATAAAACAGCTATTTTAAAAGTCTAAACTCTCCTGGGGAAAGGTAATTGCTAGTGAAAATATGTTTTCATTGCACCTCCAGCCACCACTCCTGCAGACTTCACATTTCTTTGTAGAACAAGTTGTCAATACAGACCTCCCATTCTGGTGTCCACGCTCAGTTTGGGTCACTACAACTCTATCAGCCAGCACCCTGCTTTTCTTTAAACAAACCACTGCTCTCCCACTGTAGAAGTCAGGAAGTTTAGAGGGTAACCTTTGTTGGCAAAGAGGTGACCCTAGCCCCTTCTCTGTAGTGATTAGTTAAGAACCCAGTTAGCATACTATCCCCATAAAAGCATGACCTGACAGTAAAGGAAGAAAACAAACATGAAAATCAAACAGAAGTCATAGCACACAGAAGTGATAAATAAGAAAAAATATGCATTCCCAATGTCTCTGAGTTATTATTCAGTAATACCTATTGAATTTTTATGTACACACAATACAATACATCCTCAATAACTATTTCCACAATGATAACTTTAAGTCACCAGAGAAGGTTGTGCTAGTTTAGCATGCTCTAAACTGGCAAGGAAATTATCAACCATTTTAGACAAACTTTCCACTAAAGGCTTTACATTTTTGAAAAAGAAATTTGGGTATTTCAGGCAGTGTGTTGAGAGCAAGGACCTGGACTATTTCTTTTGAGCCATCAGCATCAAGCATAAGGTCAGGTACTCAGAAACTCATCCATAAACTTTTACTCAATTAGTATTTAGTGAGCTTAAAATAGGTATATTTGTGCTAGGCTAATATTTATTGACTGTATTAAACAATGTCTTCAGAGTTTTACATTAACTTTCACATTCAATTCTAACAACAATCTTGAAGGTAGATTTTACTTTTCCCATTTGAAAGATAAGGAAACTGATGCTCACTTAAATATCTGTAAAGGGGATAGCCTAGCAGACATCAGTCAGAATTTTTTTTTATGTACCTAGAGGTAGTTCCAATTTTTTTCCTTTGGCTTGTAACTATGTATCTAATAACATATTGTGATGTGAAACCTAAGTGTAAAAGTACATCTAGCCTTTACACTTCATAACAAAACTGGGACTAATGTTCAGGACATTGTATCCTGTGAACGTACCTTTCACAATGACTTAACTAAGCTTTCTTTGATTTCAAAATTTATAAAGTAAGTAAGAAACAAAGTTAAGCTTTTAATCATTTTATGCCTCATTTTTATCCCTTATAAATTAACACTGGTGCCTACTTATTAGGGCTACTGCTAGAATCAAATGAGTTAAAGTTTGTAAAATAATGCCTGAGACTTCATTAATGCTTAATAAAGATGAGACAGTAGGAATGCAAACAGTATTGTAGCAATAGTGGTAAGCATGTATCTCTAAAAAAACATCCAAGTTGAACTGTATTATCTTGCTTCTTCCTTTCCATTTATATAAAGACGTTGTTTCCTTCAGTATTCACATGAGGTACTGAAAGTTAGTAACATCTCTCCAGTCCAAGCAAAGCAGGGAATGAGGGGCCAAAGCCTTGTAATGTGAACAGAAGAAAAAAAAAAAAGAAGAAGAAACAGATATTTGAAAGGCAGTGCTCACCACAAAGTCCTTCTGTGTAGGATGACAAGTTAAATTGAGAGCCAAAATGAATGTCCACGATCCCCGTAAGATGAGTCCACCTTATGATTAGTCCAGCTGGAGTAGTAATCACATACATGGAACCAGAATCCTCTATGGACAGATCTTGATTCGAAAAGGGCAAAGGCACAACAACAGAATCCACTTCTACCTAAAATCACATAATGCGTTTACACCTGTCAGAACAACGTTTATGTTTCAATATACTCCCTGTTGCTGTCACAGTTTCTCAGAACTCCCAAATTCTTTAATTGTTCTTTTGCTGTGTCTTGTTATGTTCAATATCTGGGGGCTTCCCAGGTGGCTCAGTGGTAAGGAATCCACCTGCCAATGCAGGGGAAGTGTCAAGAGCCTCAGGTTCAGTCCCTGGGTTGAGAAGGTGCCCTGGAGAAGGAATTGGTAACCCACTTCATAATTCTTGCCTGGAAAACCCCATAAACAGAGGATCTCGGTAGGCTACAGTCCATGGGGTCACGAAAGAGTCAGACACTACTCAGTGACTAAACATCATTGCCCTTTGTTTCCTACAAAAGCAAACTTTCTGCTAAGTTATACACTCTTTTAATTTGTTTATCTCATTATATGTTGATTATACTATTACTTCCTAATATAAATGTAAGATAAAGTTTTTTTATCAGGAGGTTTTCTTTAATCTTTGATCTAAATCAGTGTTTGTTGACTTATAATGCTCATAATAACCATCTGTGAGGCTTGGTAAAGATTAGGATGTTCAGAAATTCTACTTTCCGGGTTTCAGCTGCATTCTAGATTTTATATATTTAACATGCTTTCTTTGTAATACTAATACAAGCAGTCTAAGGATTTTACTTTGAAATCAGTGCTTTAAAGAACAGTGATGACAATGAACCATGAGCTATATAGCTATCAGTAAAATTCTCAAAGTTATACCTGACTAACCATGCGATTTCTAATTTTTAAATCTTCCTCATACTGCCACCCTGAAGCTGAAACATCCTTTGCCTGCTGAATTTCTACTCATTCTTTAAGGTTTATCTCAGTGTCACCTTCTCCAAAAATATCTCTGTGACCCTCCTATACACGGCATTTAAATGAGCCTTATCTCTGTTTCCATGATATCTTAGTCAGGACTCTATCATTTTAGCTCCTGCTGCCTTTAATTGACAGAAAATTACATGTATGCACATCACATACAACTACAAGTTACTTCAGATCAGGACCTGTTTCATTTTATTACATAAAATCACTAAATGATTTTTTAAGTTAATTAGTTTTCAACTGAATACATGACCAATCATCAGTTCAGCTGAAGCCAAAAATAAGCCCTTCCATCCAAATGCTCACAAGCATAGTGCTGACCAGGTTTAAGCTTATTTCCTCCCCACTATTATATACCAACCTTACTAAAGTAAAAGATACATAGAGATATTCTAGCATTCAAAAAAGCCATGCATTCAATTTTAAGTTTCAGTTCAGTTCAGTCTAACTCTTAGTGACCCCATGAATTGCAGCACACCAGGCTTCCCTGTCCATCACCAACTCTCAGAGCTTGTTCAAACTCATAGCAATCAAGTCAGTGATGTCATCCAATTACCTCATCCTCTGTCGTCTCCTTCTCCTCCTGCTTTCAATCTTTCCTAGAATCAGGGTCTTTTCCGATGAGTCAGTTCTTCGCATCAGGTGGCCAAAATATTGGAGTTTCAGCTTCAGCATCAGTCCTTCCAATGAAAACCCAGGACTGATTTCCTTTAGGATGGACTGGTTGGATCTCCTTGCAGTCCAAGGGACTCTCAAGAGTTCTCCAGCACCACCATTCAAAAGCATCAATTCTTTGACATTCAGCATTCTTTATAGTTCAACTCTCACATCCATACAACATGACTACTGGAAAAATCATAGCTTTGACTAGATGGACCTTTGCTGGCAAAGTAATGTCTCTGTTTTTTAAAATGCCATCTAGGTTGGTCATAGATTTTCTTCCAAGTAGCAAGGGTCTTTTAATTTCATGGCTGCAGTCACCATCTGCAGTGATTTTGAAGCCCCCCAAAATAAATTCTCTCATTGTTTCCCCATCTATTTGCCATGAGATGATGGGACTGGATGCCATGATCTTAGTTTTCTGAATGTTGAGCTTTAAGCCAAGTTTTTCACCCTCCTCTTTCACTTTCATCAAGAGGCTCTTTGGCCGGCAATCTTGATTCCAGCTTCTGCTTCCTTCAGTTCAGGGTTTCTCATGATGTACTCTGCGTATAAGTTAAATAAGCAGGGTGACAATATACAGCCTTGATGTATTCCTTTCCTGATTTGAAACCAGTCTGTTGTTCTATGTCCAGTTCTAATTGTTGCTTCCTGACCTGCATACAGATTTCTTAAGAAGCAGGTCAGGTGGTCGGCTATTCCCATCTCTTTCAGAATTTTCCAGAGTTGTGGTCCACACAGTCAAAGGCTTTGACATAGTCATTAAGGCAGAAGTAGATGTTTTTCTGGAACTCTCTTGCTTTTTTGATGATCCAACAGATGTTGGCTAATTGATCTCTGGTTCTTCTGCCTTTTCTAAATCCAGCTTGAACATCTGGAAGTTCATGGTTCACATACTGTTGAAGCCTGGCTTAGAGAATTTTGAGCATTTCTTTACTAGTGTGTGAGATGAGTGCAATTGTGTGGTAGTTTGAGCATTCTTTGGCATTGCCTTTCTTTGGGATTGGAATGAAAATTGACCTTTTCCAGTCCTGTGGCCGCTGCTGAGTTTTCCAAATTTGCTGGTATATTGAGTGCAGCACTTTCACAGCATCATCTTTTAGGATTTGAAATAGCTCAACTGAAATTCCATCACCTCCACTAGCTTTGTTTGTAGTGATGCTTCCTAAGGCCCACTTGACTTCACATTCTGGATGTCTGGCTCTAGGTGAGTGATCACACCATTGTGGTTATCTGGGTCATGAAGATCTTTTTTGTATAGTTCTTCTTCTCACCTCTTCTTAACATCTTCTGCTTCTGTTAGGTTCATACCATTTCTGTCCTTTATTGTGCCCATCTTTGCATGAAATCTTCCCTTGGTATCTCCTATTTTCTTGAAGAGATCTCTAGTCTTTCCCATTTTATTGTTTTTCTCTATTTTTTTTGCTTTGGTCACTGAGGAAGGCTTTCTTATCTCTCCTTGCTATTCTTTGGAACTCTGCATTCATGGGTATATCTTTCCTTTTTTCCTTTGCCTTTCACTTCTCTTCTTTCCTTGGCTATTTGTAAGGCCTCCTCAGACAGCCATTTTGCCTCTTTACATTTCTTTTTCTTGGGGATGGTCTTGATCACTGCATGCTGTACAATGTGAGGAATCGCCATCCACAGTTCTTCAGGAATTCTATCAGATCTAATCTCTTGAATCTATTTCTCACTTCTACTGTATAGTTATAAGGGATTTGGTTTAGGTCATACATGAATGGTGTCATGGTTTTCTCTATTTTCTTCAATTTCAGTCTGAATTTGGAAATAAGAGTTCATGGTCTGAGCCACAGTCAGCTCTTGGTCTTGTTTTTGCTGACTATATAGAGCTTTTCCATCTTTGGCTGCAAAGAATATAATCAATCTGATTTCAGTATTGACCATCTGGTGATGTCCATGTGTAGAGTCATCTCTTGTGTTGTTGGAAGAGGGTGTTTGCTATGACCAGTGCATTCTTTGACAAAACTCTGTTAGCCTTTGCCCTGCTTGATTTTGTACTCCAAGACCAAACTTGCTTGTTACTCCAGATACCTCTTGACTTCCTACTTTTGCATTCCAGTCCCCGTTAATGAAAAGGACATCTTTTGGGGGTGTTAGATCTAGAAGATCTTGTAGGTCTTCATAGAACTTTTCAACTTTAGCTTTTTTAGCATTACTGGTTGGGGCATATACTTGGATTACTGTGATACTGAATGGTTTGCCTTGGAAATCAACTGAGATCATTTTGTCATTTTTGAGATTGCACTCATGTTCTGCATTTCAGACTCTTTATTGACTATGAGGGCTACTCCATTTCTTCTAAGGGATTCTTGCCCACAGTAATAGATATAATGGCCATCTGAGTTAAATTCGCCCATTCCAGTCCATCTTAGTTTTCTGATTCCTAAAATGTCGATGTTCACTGTTGCCATCTCCTGTTTGATCACTTCCGATTTACCTTGATTCATGGATCTAACATTCCAGGTCCTGTGCAAGATTGTTCTTTACAGTATCGGGCTTTACTTTAATCACTAGTCACACCCACAACTGGGGGTTATTTTTGCTTTGGCTCTGTCTATTCATTCTTTCTGGAGTATTTCACTACTCTTCTCCAGTAGCATAGTGGGCACCTACTGACCTGGGGAGTTCATCTTTCAGTGTCCAATCTTTTTGCCTTCTCATGCTGTTCATGGGGTTCACATAGCAAGAATAGTGAAGTGGTTTGCCATTCCCCTCTCCAGTGGACCACGTTCTGTCAGAACTCTCCACTATGACCCATCCGTCTTGGGTGGCTCTACAAGGCATGGCTCATGGTTTCATTGAGGTAGACTAGGCTGTGGTCCATGTGATCAGATTGCTTAGTTTTCTGTGATTGTGTTTTCAGTCTGTCTGCCCCCTGATGGTGAAGGATGAGAGGTTTATGGAACCTTCCTGATTGGAGAGACTGTCTGGAAACTGGGTCTTGTTCTGATGGATGGGGCCATGCTCAGTAAATCTTTAATCCAATTTTTTGATGATGGGCAGGGAGGGCTGTGTTCCCTCCCTGTTGTCTGACCTGAGACCAAACTATGGAGGAGGTAGTGAAGCTAATAGATTTCCTTGTAGCTCAAATGGTAAAGAATCTGCCTGCAAGGCAGGAGACCAGGGTTCAATCCCTGGGTTGGGACCTTCCTCTGGAGAAGAGAATGGCAAATCCACTCCAGTATTCTTGCCTGGAGAATTCCATGGACAGAAAAGGCTACAGTCTGTGGGCTCACAAAGAATCGGACATGACTGAATGACTAACACACACACACACACTGAATATAACGGCGACCTCCTTCAAAAGGTCCCTTGCACACACTGCCGACCTCAGTGCCCAGACCCTGCAGCAGGCCACCGCTGACCCACGCCTCCATCGGAGACTCCTGGACACTCATAGGCAAGTCTGGGTCAGTCTTCTATGGGGTCACTGCTCCTAAACTTTCTGACGTTTTACTGTATATAGGCTAGCCTTAACACTGTTTCCAGTTCATAATCTATGGTCCGTGCTTACATAATTATTTCTGAAAAACACATAGCATCTCAGCCATTTTGAGCTAAATCTTTCTATATTACTTCCTTCTATTTTTGAGAGCACTATGTGTATCTCAGGGCTTTCCAGGTGGCACTAGTGGTAAAGAATCTGCCGGCCAATGCAGGAGATGCAAGAGATGTGGGTTCCATCTGTGGGTTGGGAAGACCCCTGGAGGAGGAAATGGTACCCTATTCCAATATTCTTGCCTGGAGAATCCCATGGACAGAGTAGCCTGGTGGGCTACAGTCCACAGGGTTGCAAAGAGTCGGACACGACTGAGCACACACTGCACTATATAACTGAGTGAATCATCCAGCTTTCAACACTCCTATTGGGTAAGCATAATTCCTTGGGATAAAGGTTTTTTCCTGTAAAATCAAAAGGCTCCTTTTCAACTTTTTAATGATGCATTCCTCTTCTCCCATTTATTTCAATAACTTTAAATATTCCTTCTTTTTATTCTCTTATTTTAGCTACCAATCCATGGTATCAATATTTCACAATTACTCTATTTGTTCTCTCAGTGGTCTTCATTCTTGGCTGCTTGCTACTCTTTGCAACGTTAAGATCCCCTCTTTCACCTCATTTCTACTTTGTCTAATTTGAAACACTAACATTAACTCTAACACTAGGAAGCTCAACAACTCACATTATCTAGAGAGCTTTAGACTGTTTAACATTGGCGGTTTCAGTTAACCTCACAAAGGGAGGAACATCCACAGCAGTTGGCAGGTTATGGTAGGAGACATATAAGATTATGAAACACATTTTTATACTGTCCATAAAAAGAATGATTAGACATCATAGCAATGAAAATCCACTGATATGCTTAATTGCCCTCTTTTGGGAAATAACTATACTTAATAATTTCTCAGTTTCTTCTAAGGTGAAGATATGTTTTAACTTTGTGTTCCTACCTTTCTTGCTACCCGATTGACAAGTACTTTATGTAGGGACGTGGTCAAATTTAACTTCTTAAAACAAAGTCCAGAGACTCTTCCAGAGGAAGCCTTCATTTGAAAAAAAATTGAAACTTTATGGAGTTAAACATAATTTTAGCAATAAATAGAAGTAATTTACTAAACATTTTGCAAATACTCACTGGCTTTTTAAATGAGTTTCCATTCTGAAAAAAAAAGTATAAAGAAAAAAACACTTAAAAATACACTACTTGACCTTTAAAAACATTATTTGGATTAATATTATATCCTTTAAATATATTCACTTGAAATATATTCATGTTTTAAGCACCAGAAAATAAATCTCAGTGAATTCTTTAGTCCCTTCTTATTGTGGGAATACTTAATGTTGTGACATACTTCAGCTGCTAAATTTATGAATAAATGACACAAGAATAAATTATGACTTACCTGATTCATGGAACATTTTTCAATATGAGCAACTATAACTTCCCCAGGAATTCTTACTAAGATATAAGAAGCCATACTATATAATGCTGCATTATTTCCATCAAAAGTAATAATGCTGAGTTCTGACAACATGGAACACCGACCTAAAAAAGTGATAGAGAGTAGATTTAGTTTATTAACTAATTATTTGTATTACAGTAATAACTTCTCCTTTTAAAACATCTTTCAAATTCGTTTTATTATGTTTTACAAAAAGCAACTCTGAAAGTAATTTAAAACCAAAGTCATAAGTCAAATGAACTTTGACTTGATGAAGTGATAGCTTCAAAAAAGTAACCATCTCCCCCTGATTTAAAATTGATTGCCACTTAAGAAATGCAAACTTACACGGACATTCCCACTCAGGACAGCAGACATCACTGTTCACTTGAACAGGTCTTCCCCGGAAACCACAGTCAGGCATTTCCAAGGCCTTTGGGCAATTAAGAGACCAGTTGTACAACTTCCATTCCATGTCAAGGCATATATATTGGCTACAATTATAAACAGGATCAAATTGTTGAGGCTGTTAATAAAAAAGAAAATTAATGCATTTTTTTCCATTTTCAACTAATGTTTTTAAATTTCTCATTCACATTGCCTATAGTATACACTTCCTAAATACAAAATCTTTTGAAAGATGAACAATGAAAATTTGACAATGGCTTTTCTTGAGATATCTTCTCCAAAATATTCAGCAATGTGATTCATTTAACTTTACCTTAATATTGATGTGATATCAGAACTGCCCACATAACCCAACTTCTGAGAAAACTGAATTTGTCCTAAGTTGTCTAGATTAGTGTTCTGCAAGTAGACTTAAAACAGTGGCAGTTGACCTTTCATAATATGCTGTATAAAGCTAGTATGATTAAGATGTCTGTTAATGTCAGTTAAAAATTACAGTTTAAAATTAAAACTTAATATTATTCAAGTATTCCATTAAAAACCAAATGTGATATCAGTTTGGCAGTATCTAGATAGAATCATTAAAATTTATTTTTTTACATATACCTTACAGACTTCTAGATAAAGCTTCAGATTTTTCAAAGTTTATAAATTATAGTAATAACTGTAGCAATGATAAATACTATACCACTTATTATGCTCCAGACATTGTTCTAATTAGTCCATTTTATTTCCACAAAAACACCCTCAGAGGTAGGTATTGAATTTTTTTCCCTATTTCATAGATAGAAAATCAGGTTCAAGGTCAAACTAAATTCTCCAAGTTTCATAGCTAGCAGATAGTGAATCAGAACTTAAATTTAGGCACTGCTACTCTGAAAAATCAGTGCTGTTGACCACTGCTTCACACTGTATCTATGGGATGGAGGAAGAAAAATTAACACCTCTTTAGCACCTATTACATATTGTGCACTAATAAAGTAGTTCTTTTCAGTTCAGTTCAGTTGCTCAGTCGTGTCCGACTCTTTGTGACCCCATGAACCACAGCACGCCAGGCCTCCCTGTCCATCACCAACTCCCGGAGTCCACCCAAACCCATGTCCATCGAGTCGGTGATGCCATCCAACCATCTCATCCTCTGTCGTCCCCTTCTCCTCCCACCTTCAATCCCTCCCAGCATCAGGGTCTTTTCCAATGAGTCAGCTCTTCACATCAGGTGGCCAAAGTATTGGAGCTTCAGCTTCAGCATCAGTCCTTCCAAGAAAACTCAGGACTGATTTCCTTTAGGGTGGACTGGTTGGATCTCCTTGCAGTCCAAGGGACTCTCAAGAGTCTTCTCCAACACCACAGTTCAAAAGCATCAATTCTTCAGCGCTCAGCTTTCTTCACTGTCTAACTCTCACATCCATACATGACTACTGGAAAAACTTTTCATTTGAGCTCCCTAAATTTTATAGATTAGTTTCTATCATTCTAATGTTATACATCATAAAATAAAAATGATAAGAGGTAAATAATTTTCTAAATAGTAAAATTGTTAAGTGAGGACTTCTCAATTTAAAAGCCAAAGGTAGGCAAATAGTAAAATTCAATCTTGCAAAATTATCTGTGTATGAACTGTATCAATTCTTAGATATTGATCTTCTTTTCCATTTAACCAAGAAAATGAAAGCAGTTAGCAGAAAACTAAAACCCCTAAACAACATCTAAACTACCTAAAGGATCTATACTTTCCACTCTAGTAAAGAATCCTTAAACTTAGATTTGATCTACTAGCATATTTAGTACAGCTTATTTCTCCATCTTTCTTAGTATTTTTCTTTCCTTGGCTACCAGATCACCTACAGCTTCCTCCATTTTCTCCTATTTCAGTGGTTAATATTCTGCATGTTTGTCATGGTTTCTCAGTCTGTTGAAGTTGTAGCGGTCCCTCTCTCTTCCATGACTACACTCAATCCCTTTGTGACCTCCTTTAATCCCACAATATTAAGTAACATTTATTCACTGAGAAATATGAAAATTTCAACATAACTAGATCTCTGCACTTCACTTGTGTTCACCAAATCTATATATACATATTAATAGCCTTTTGATGTTTAAGAGGAATCTTAACCTTTACATGGAGAAACTGAACTCTTGGCTATAACCACCCTAGACCTTCACTTCCCACAATTTCTCCATTCTGATTAATATCAACTTTATCCTTCAGTTGTTCAAGGCAAAACTCTTAGGATTCTGAATGCCTCTTTTTCAGTTGAGAGTATACACGCATGTTTAGTTGCTTCAGTTATGTCTGAACCTTTGTGACCCTATGGACTGTAGCCTGCCAGGTTCCTCTGTCCTTGAGATTCTCCAGGCAAGAATACTGGAGTGGATTGTCGTGCCCTGCTCCAGGGAATCTTCCCAACCCAGGGATTGAACTCATGTCTCTTATGTCTCTTGCACTGGCATGTGGGCACCACTGGTGCCCCCTGGGAAGCCCCTTTTCATTCACACCCCATGCCTAATTTCTTCAGCAATTTCTACAGCCTCTATCTTCAGAATAGATCCATAATCCAGGCATTTCTCACCATCTTCACTGCTATCACCATCAATCTCTTGTCTAAATTCCTGCAATAGCCTCTTATAACTGGTTCTACTCTCTCTTTATGCCCTACTTTCAACACAGAAGTTGAAATGATCTTGAAACCAATCAGATCATATAATTCCTCTGCTCAAAAATCTCCCTTTGCTCTTCCTAAGTCACTTGGAATGAAAGCCACAGTCTTTATAATCACCCACAAGGCCTTATATAATTTCCTACTATTTTACTCTATACTTACTGCATGACCTTCTTGCTATTCTTTCATCATTATTAAGATGTTAGGTACATTCTCAGCTCAGGGCCTTTGCACTTGCTGATCCCTCTGCCTGGATTGCTTTGCATGGTTTTTTGCATAGTTCACTCTCTCAACTTCTTCAGATTTTTTTCTTTTAAGAAACAGTTACTCTATTAATGAGGGTCAGTGAAAATCATTTCATTGAAAATAGTTTTATTTTTCTCCTGAGCACCAATCTCTAATGTTTTATATAACTCAGCAAATTACTTTTGCTTATTGGCTACTTCAGAATCCAATAAAATGTAAACTCTGTAAAAGCAGTAATTTACCTGAATAGCTCCTAGCTAGCAATAGTTGGTGCTGAATAAATATTAGTTGGATAAATAATTGGTTTATCAAAACAAGTGGCATATTTGGAGTAAGGAGATAATTTTTCAGGTTTCAGCCAAGACAATTACTAGCTCTGGGATTCAAGCACCTTATCTTTTTTTGTTTACTCGTATATCTTCATCATTTTGCAGAGTGCCCTAGTGGTTCAGCAAGTAAAGAATTTGCCTGCAATGCAGGAGACACAGGAGGTGCAGGTTTGAGCTCCAGGATGACCCCTTGGAGGAGAAAATGGCAACCCACTCCAGTATTCTTGCCTGGAGAATAAGAGGAGTTCCTGTATTCTTGCCTGGACAGAGGAGCCTGGTGGGCTACAGTTCAAAGGGTTGCACAGAGTCAAACATGATTGAACATGTGCACAGATCAATAGATGGCATATAGTAGCTGCTTGATAAATATTTTTGAATGCCCAATTTACAGAGAAACCCCAAATATACCCTTTATTATTATAAAGACTTATCATCATTAAAGAATCACACTTAATTATTATCAAATTAATAAATTATCTAGTTAATAAATCAATAACTAAGAGTATTAAATTAACATACATAATTATTATTACAGCTAATTATCACAAAATTATTGTTATTAAGGAATCATCTTTAAGACTTCATTTGCATTTCATTTTATTTTTCTTAGTGTAACCAGAATCTAATTATTAAGAAATATCCGACAGTTAAAGAAACACAATTGTTAAAATGTAAGGCAAACTTAATTTAACAAAGAAAGACTTGAGAGCATACCAAGAGAATTTTAATAGCATTTAGATAGTGGTACAGAAACATTAATAGACACAATTAGGAAATGACAGATAGATGAAGATATTACTCAGTCATACCTCACATTCCAAACCTGTCGTCGTTGTTAGCATGTCAACTGCAGTGAAGTCTGATGGAGTAATTATTTCTGGACCTGAAGGAAATAAAGAGGTCCCCAACATTAGTGAAGTGGTATTGATCATGCATAAAATTCATTTGTGACAGATGCCATGATCAGAAATTTTATATAGATTATTTCACTTAATTCTAATAAGAACCCTGTGAAGTAGATAATATTATTGCCATTTTACAGATAAGGAGACTAAGCTATAGAGAAGTAAGCTGGTAAGTGTCAAAGGCAGACTTTGAACTTGGGAATTCTGATTCCAGAGTACTGGCTTTGAGGCACCATTCCATAAACACCTTCACTGCCTTGATGGTGTCAACATATTTGTTTGAACGGGTAGAAATATCAACAGTATCACTAAAGACTGCTCACTGAGTTACAAATGTTGAATTCTTAAATACATAGCAAGGTTGATTCATTTCCCAGTGAATCTCTAGAATGTTTTCCTTGCAAGCAGAATAGTTGATGCTATGGACTAATCAAGACCCCAGTTGACGATGTGGTAAAGAAGGTATTCGTGGAAAGGGAAAATATAACTGGTAAACATTCAGAAAATGAAGATCATGGCATCTGGTCCCAACACTTCAGGGCAAATAGGGAAACAATGGAAACAATGAGAGACTTTATTTGGGGGAGCTCCAAAATCACTGCAGACTGTGACTGCAGCCATGAAATTAAAAGATGCTTGCTCATTGGAAGAAAAGCTATGACCAACCTAGACAGCATATTGAAAGGCAGAGATGTTACTTTGCCAACAAAGGTCCATCTAGTCAAAGCTATGGTTTTTCCAGTAGTCATGTATGAATGTGAGAGTTGGACAGTGAAAAAGGCTGAGTGCTGAAAAATTGATGCTTTTGAACTGTGATATTGGAGAAGACTTTTGAGAGTCCCTTGGACTGCAAGGAGATCCCACCAGGCAATCCTAAAGGAAATCAATCTGGAACATTCATTGGAAGGACTGATGCTAAAGTTGAAACTTCAATACTGTGGCCACCTGATGCGAAGAACCGACTCATTGGAAAAGATCCTGATGCTGGGAAAGATTGAAGGCAGAAGGAGATGGGGAAGACAGAGGATGAGATGGTTGGATGGCATCACCGACTCAATGGACATGAGTTTGAGCAAGCTTCGGGAGTTGGTGATGGACAGGGAAGCCTGGCATGCTGCAGTCCATGGGGTCACAAAGAGTTGGACACAACTGAGCGACTGAACTAAACTGAACTGAAACATATTCGTAAGATGTCTTCTAAAGTTTTTTGTTAGTAATAAAGATGTCTTCAAAATATTTTAAGTCTGAAGGACTGTTGTTTTTTAGTCACTGAAGAGTCTTCTCGAACACCACAGTTCGAAAGCATCAATTCTTCCACACTCAGCCTCCTAATGGCCCAACTCCCACATCCATACATGACTACTGGAAAAATAATAGCTTTGACTATTTGAATCTTTCTTGGTAAAGTAATGTCTCTGCTTTTTAATATGCTGTCTAGGTTTGTCATAGCTTTTCTGCCAAGGAGCAGTTCAGTTCAGTCGCTCAATCGTGTCAGACTCTTTGCAACCCTGCCAGGCTTCCCTGTCCATCACCAACTTCTGAAGCTATCTTTTAACCTCATGGCTGCAGTCACCATCCTGGAGAAGGAAATGGCAACCCACTCCAGAATTATTGCCTGGAAAATTCCCTGGAAAGAGGAGCCTGATGGGCTACAATCCATGGGGTTGCAAAGAGTTGGACACAACTGAGCGCACACACATATTCACCATCCTCAGTAATTTTGGAACCCAAGTAAATAAAATCTGTCACTGTTTGCACTGTTTCTCCATCTATTTGTCATGAACTGATGGGACCTGATGCCATGATCCTCGTTTTTCAATGTTGAGTTTTAAGCCATCTCATTCACTCTCCTCTTTCACCTTTATCAAGAGGTTCTTTAATTCCTCTTTGCTTTCTGTCATAAGGGTGATGTCATCCAAAAATCTGAGGTTATTGATATTTCTCCCAGCAATCTTGATTCCAGCTTGCACTTCATCCAGTCTGGTATTTCTCATGCTGTACTCTGCATATAAGTTAAATAAGCAGAGTGACAATATACAGCTTTGATGAACTCCTTGTGCCAAAATGAAGGGCTGAAATTTAGTCTAGCTGTAATTGCAGTATCCATTGCTGACACTATCTAAAATGACCGTATTAGTTTCCTGTGGCTGCTATAAACAAATTATTACAAGTTTAGTGGTTTAAAACATCACCAAATTGTTATTTTGTGGTTCTGGAAGTCAGAAGTCCTAAAATCAAGGTACCAGCAATGGCTGTATTCCTTCTAGAGTCTCTATGGAAGAATTTGTTTCCTTGCTTTGCCAACTATGGATTGCACAAATATATTGATGCATGGTCCCTTCCTCCATCTTCAAAACCACAGAATAATATTTTCAAATTTCAGTCTCTCTTTCTCCCTTCTTCCCCCTTCTCTTTGTCCTTCCCTGATAATTTTGACTTCTCACAGGCATTATCTCCACTGACTCTGACCATCCTCCTTCTCTTTTATAAGGATCTTTGCGATTACACCGGGCTCATACAGATAATTCAGGAAAACTTCCCCATCTCAAAATTCTTAACTTCATCACATCTTCAGCATGCAAGGTCCTATTTTCACAAATTCTGGAAATGACACCATGAACATCTTTGGGGGGCTATTATTATTCAGCCTACCACAATGACATCAGAGAAAACTTAAAAAAATTTTGTAAATAACTTATTTTATAGTATCTAACAACATATCATAATAAAGTAGAATAAAAACTTCTATTGCTTGGTCCTAAAAGCTGGGTTCATGATTTATTAGATGTTGTAACTTCTAGAGAATATGACATTTTTATAGACTAAAATGGGATTGTAGTTCTTGCTTCTTCTGTCTGCCTTCTGATGGATAAAAATAAGAGAGGCTTATGCAAGCTTCCTGATGAGAGGGACTTGCTGTGGGGAAGCTGGTCTTCCTCTGGTGGGCAGGGCCATACTCAGTAAATCTTTAATCCAGTCTTCTGCTGAAGGGTGAGGCCCCTTAGTTGCTTGGCCTAAGGCAGCCCAGTCCTGGAGTCTGCAGTCTCTATGGTAGGGCTATAAGCTCTATGGTAGGACTAACAGCAACCTCATGCCAACAGCTACTTCTGCTTCACTAACTATGCTAAAGCTTTTGACTGTGTGGATCATAACAAACTGGAAAATTCTTAAAGACATGGGAATAAGAGACTACCCTAGTTGCCTCTTGAGAAACCTGTACGCAGGTCAAGAAGCAATAGCTAGAAATGATGGGCTTCCCAGGTGGTGCTACTGGTAAAGAACCTGCCCACCAGTGCAGGAGACATAAGAGATGAGGGTTTAATCCCTGGATCAGGAAGATCCCCTGGAGTAGAAAATGGCAACTCACTCCAGTATTCTTCCCTGGATAATCTCATGGACTGGAGCCTAGTGGGCTATAGTTCATAGGGTCATAAAGAGTCAAACACAACTGAAGCAACTTAGCATGCATGGAACAACCGACTGGTTCACAACTGGGAAAGGAGCACATCAAGCCTGTATATTGTCACCCTGCTTATTTAACTTATATGCAGAGTACATCATGAGAAATGCTGGGGTGGATAAACCATAAGCTGGGATCAAAATTTCCAGAAGAAAAATCAACAACCTTAGATATGCAGATGATACTCCTTTAATGGAGGAAATTGAGGGGGAACTAAAGAGCCTCTTGATGAAGGTGAAAGAGAAGTGTGAAAAAGCTGGCCTAAAACTCAACATTCAAAAAACGAAGATCACGGCATCTAGTCCATCACTTCATAGCAAATAGATGGGGAAACAGTGGGAAAGTGGCAGATTTTATTTTCCTGGGCTCCAAAATCACTACAGATGGTAACTGCAGCCATAAAATTAAAAGACACTTGCTCCTTGGAAGAAAAGCTATGACAAACCTAGACAGCATACTCAAAAACAGACATGTCACTTTGCTGACAAGGCCCATTTAGTCAAAGCTATGGGTTGTCCAGTAGTCATGCATGGATGTGAGAGTTGGACCATATACAAGGCTAAGCACCGAAGAACTGATGCTTTTGAAATCCAGTATTGGAGAAGACCCTTGAGAGTCCCTTGGAGATCAAACCAGTCAATCCTAAAGCAAATCAACCCTGAATATTCATTGGAAGGACTGATGCTGAAGCTGAAGCTCCAACACTTTGCCCACCTGATGCAAACAACTCACTCACTGGAAAAGACCCTGATGTTGGGCAAGACTGAAGGCAGGAGAAAAGGGTGACAGAGGATGAGATGGTTGGATGGTATCATCGACTCAAAGGACATGAGTTTGAGCAAACTCCGGGAAATAATGAAGGACAGGGAAACCTGGTATGCTGCAGTCCATGGAGTCACAAAGAGTTGGACACTACTGAGAGGCTGAACAACAACAAATTCCAGGCAAAATTGTGGGGCGAGGAGGGGAGGGCATTCTTATTATCTATACTAACTGAAATGGGACAGAGACGGACCAGATGCAGACACCATTCTGAAAATGTGGCTCGTTGATCCAGTAAACAGCTACTTAGTGAAAAAAAGTGACTGCTGGGTTCTCTATTGGGTTGGGTATAACTAACACCAGCAGCTGTTTAAGTGGGCCAAGATCTAAATTACATAATGCTAAGTTTAGTGTCTAAAATTACAATACTTATAACCATGGGTAGAGATGGCTTACCTGGTGAAATTAATGCTGGTTCTGTGGGGATCAGAGGTATGCCTACAAAGAAACAAAGATACTCTTCTTTAGTCTGTTTTGCTTAAAGTGAAGCCCAGACAGTTCATATAAGAATGCTCCTAATAGGAAAATGTTTTGGGAGAGAGGATGCAAGAGGAATGTTAGAAGAAAAATTTGCACAGTTTTAAAAGTAACTCAGAACCAAAAAAAAAATAATTTTTAAAAAAACAATGGAGAATCTTATGAAGGTTTATTTTTTGTCTAAAATGTCTGTTTTTACAGTTACTTGCCACCGTATAAATATATTCAAGTATTTTACACTTCAGAATAACTTAAGTAAGATTCATACTTACAGTCTTCTGGATAAACACATTTGAGAGTGACTTCATCAAGGATCATATGTTTGGGGCAGTAGGGCAAGCATCCTTCAATCCTTCACATGAAAAAAATTAAAGAAAAAAATGTAATGTAACAATACATTGTATTTTATATATGCAACTAAGATACAGTTTTCCTGAAATTCTTCTGTTCGCCTTGTCAAACACTAAGGATTGCTCCATTTGCTATTATTCCATCATACCTCATTGTATGAGATCAAAAGTTAGTGGACGATAACGAAATATTCATGATTGAGGCAGAGTTTGAACACAGAACTTTCAAAACATACACTTAAACTTAGCATACACCAAAGCCATATTCTATAAATTACTGGAAATGCAGAAGAAGCCTTTATTGTGAGTTTTCTCTATATTCATCATATTGCTATTTTCCTACACTCCCTCACATATTAGAAGATAAGACACACTAGTTGAATAGTCATAAGGATGTTGGTAGAACAAAACCAGAATGTTCAGTGGCTGTCTCTGCCTATCATTAAGCCCGAAAGTCATTGGAAAGTCATTAGAAATCTCTGGGTGGCAGACATGGGGTTGGGACATGGTCGCTCTTCTTGGGGGACAGGGAGGGGGAATGGCAGAGGCCGCAGCTCTCTCAAGGGCCCCCGGGCTGGGCCTGAAGTGGCGGCAGTGCTCAGAGAGGAGGTGGCTGCATATGAGCCTAAGGAGGCTGCATTTCAGGCGCCGAAACATCTGGTCTTTTACGTGGCACGCTGCACTTTCAAGAATCCCAAATTTCAAGAATGGATTTAGGAATCGTGAGCCCAAAACAGGTGAGACCATCCTGAATACTTCTGCTCTAAGGGAATGAAGCCAAGATGATGACTGAGACTGCATCTTCCTTCTCATTCAATTGGGTCTCAGAGTCCAGTTTATTTCGATTCCCAAGAAATCTACCCTTCAAGTACAGCCAGTTCTTAGACTCATACATGCAAGGGATAATTAATGTACATGCGATTTTTAAAAGGCTTGTTTGTCTGCCTCTCAAATACACCAGCAGGCTATAATACTATTTTTAATATTTTATTTATTTAAATCAATTTTATTTTGGCTATGCTGTATATGGAATCTTAGTTATTTGACCAGAGATTGAATCGGCTCACTCTGCATTGAAAGTGGAATTTTAACCACTGGACAGCCAGGAAGGTCTTTGCCTTAACTATAAAGTAAAAGTTTAGACCCAAAATACTCACAACCCTCTTCCAATTCAGTGTGGAGATGAACTAACTTGATTCTCTGGGCACGTTTTGACACCAGAGGGCACTTGTTCGTGGAAGGAAATCTAACCCAAGAAAAGCTGACTTCTCTTTTAATAGGAGACTGCTTGGTTGCCTCTTGGACACTTTCTTCACAAATGTTTTTAAGAAACATTAACAGCTTAGCTTATGAGACCAATTATTTACTTCATAAAATGAACTTAAATAATAAACTTAAACCGGTATATGATAATCCTATCCTAGTCTAAACTTTGTCAAGCACATAAGAAAAAGTTACTAAATTATTGAAAATATCAGGGACGGTTGGTGATCCTCAAAGTAAATAAGCACCACTTTTTTATGAAACTCAATTGTTTTGCAATTGCTTTATGCAAGTCAAAACCACAGCTATTCTTTTAAAAAATATCTTCCAAAAACCAGCAACTTGTTCCTTTAAAATGTCTTCAAGGTGGCACACAGCAGGGTTCCCTTTACTTTGTCATACAACTGGTAATTCAGTCGACTTCTGACTGATGAACATGCCTCAGATGCACAAGAGTTCTTATAATAGGTATATTATGTAATAGGAATAACTCTACTTACATATGGGCTCTATGGTATGCTAGCTGGCATCTTTTCTTATGAAAGTTCTCATTTCCACTAGATATTTTTATTTTCAACACTTGCTATGTGCCAGAAACTGAAATCCTCTAGAACCAGCGTGGAGGTTCTGCCGGGGACTTGGCAGAGAGGTGTGCAGGGCGATGTTGACATGCCAACCCAGGACCTGAGTCTCCTCTCAGGACTGCAAGGGCCAGGAGAAGCCATGGTGAGGTGCCTCAGCCAGGAAAACAGGAGCAGTAGAGAGGGAACAGTGATGAAGACAGAGGTGAGAACTGGCTTGGCGGGGGTGAAGTTCCATCCTGAGTCTCTGCTCCATGCTCTAACCCTACCAAAGCAGAAACTCTGTGGGAACTATAGACCAAAGAGCGGAAGCACTGACAACCTGGGTTCAACCACCCTGGAGACTGTGTATGCCACAAGAAATAAACTAGCCTAATGCCACTTCAAGTACAGCTCCGTTTCCTTCCCAGTTCCAGGGCTCTTTCTCCCTTCCTCCTCACTATGAAGGCCCTGTTATTTCCCCGCCTCCTGATGGCTCCCAGAGGAGCCAGGAAATAGGTTTGTGAATGTGAAGGGTCCAGGGGAATGGTGAAGGCTTCTTTTCAGAAAGAACTGGTTGGTTTCATTTCTGAGAACATTAACAAAAGAATCCTTTCCTTCTCTGTCCCTTAGCACATGTTGCCCCACAGGATGTTGTTCAAACCCTGGCTCAGCTGCCTGAGAGGCTGTGTGGTCTGAGGCAAGCTACTCACCTTCTCTGTGCCTTGGTTTGTTTCCTCTTCTGAAAACGGGAACAATGAGATTACCCATTTTACAGCACTTAGCACAGTGAGCGTCGTGTTATATATAAGTCCTTCAATGTGCTGTGCTTGTGGCATTGATTCCTCTGGGCCTCTTTCCCCTATACTGTCAGCTATCTGCTAGTGTTCCTGTCTTCTCCCTAAAGACTTTGAGCTCTTTGAAACAGGGACTGCATCTCACGTATTCATATGCCAGAACCTTCTGTAGTACCAGTATTTGCTGTAGAGCAGAAGCTCATAAATGACTAATAGAACATGATTCATTTAAAAATATTCCCTCCTACTGCTGTTGCATTTCTCTGTTCTCCTTTACAACAAAACTGCTTTTAAAAAAAGAAAAAAAAAAGCTGTTACACTGTCAGTCTCCATTTTGCCTCTTCCTATTCTCCAGATTACCAAATCCAAAGAATAATTTTCAGCCTGAAATTTAAAATCCTGGAAACCAAATTACTGACTTTTCCTCTAAACTGCTCCTCCTAATATCTTCCTTATCTCAGTAACTGACAGCTCAAGTCCTTCCATTAAATTGAATCATTTGAGTTTGTTAATATTTGACCAGATTTGACCACAAAAATGGCAATTTCATATGATTCTGAAATCAATGAAATGCTGAGACCTGGCCTGGAGTCCTTACCTCCTCTTTCTCTCACGTGCATGCATGCGTGCTCAGTCACTGAGTCGTGTCCGACTCTTCACAACCCCATGGACTGTAGCCCACCAGGCTCCTCTGGCCATGGGATTCTCCAGGCAAGAACACTGGAGTGGGTTGCCATGCCCTCCTCCAGGGGATCTTCCCAACCCAGGGACTGAACCCATGTCTCCTGCACCACAGGGGGATTCTTAACCACTAAGCCACTGACGAACCCTCTTTCTCTCATAATTTATGTTAAATCCATCAGCATCCCTCCAGCCTTAAATTCAAAATGCAGTCAGAATCTGTTCACCTGCCCCATAACCTCCAGGGCTACCAACCTGGTGGAATTCCCTTCATGTCCTGTCTGTGTCACTGCCCAGTTCTGCCCTTGCTCTTCCCCTCCCCAAAAGTCGGTGCAATAGCCACTATAAATTTGTGAAAGGATCATGTCCACTCCTCTGCCCCGAAATACACACATTACTCAGAGAAAAAGACAAAGTCCTCGCCACAGGCTTCAAGGCCCTATATGATTTGCCAGCCACTTTTTCCAGTTTATTCTCCTATGTCTCTCAGTTTTGTTCACTTTGCCCCAATTAACTAGCCTCAAACACACCAGACATATGCCCGCCCTGGACCTTTATACTTTTCTCAGATTGAAAGGCTTTTTCCCCAGACATCCACATGGCTAGTTCCCTCACTTCCTTCATATCTCTTACTAGATATTGCCTTGTCAACCTGCTCTTCCCTGACCATCCTATATTAATAAGCAAACACACATACCTGTTTCATGCTCCCTTTTCCCTTCCTTTATTTTTGTCCATTATAAATCCATCTAAACAATAGATCACATTATATATTTGTTAGGGGAAGCACACTGACTGAAACCAGGGTGCCACCCACCCTGGCCAGGCACCATAGTAACCATTTGCATGAGTTGTTTTACACAGGAGGTCCTGGTAAGGAACACGGAACTAACAAGCCTCCCCCAACGGAAGAGTTCGGGAAAGGTCAAAAGGAGACACCACATGTCCGACCACCTCCCAGAATCCTCCTCTCTGGCATCCATCTTGGCTGAACAAGGCAGGCACCACCAGGAAGGGCTCTGAGTCAGAATGATTGGCTAAGGACAACCTGGAAACTAATCCCATCACCGTAAAACTCGAGACTGCAAGCCACGCAGCAAAGCCATTCTCCTGGGTTCCCTTACCCTAGTGCTCTCCACCCCGGTGCCCTTTCCCAATAAAATCTCTTGCTTTGTCAGCACATGTGTCTCCTCGGACAATTCATTTCTGAGTGTTACACAAGAGCCTAGTTTCAGGCCCTGGAAGGGGCCCCCTTTCCTGCAACACATTAATTTTTAATTATTTTTTTATTTTTTATTAATTTTTAATTTTTACATTTTAATTTTTTATTCTTTGCCTCAATGCAGCAAAATGTTTAAGCTAAAGAAAGGTAAATACTTTGTTCAATACTGTATCCCAACAGCTACAATAATTGCTGATATAAAGCAGACTCTCAATAACTACTGCTTGAATAAAATAAAACAAATTCATGAATGAGTAACTAGAATAAATTATTCTTGAGAATTTTTTTAACCTAAAAAAATAATCACTAGGAACAGAATCTGCTAATGCTAGAATCCATTCATTAACGGTTAAACATGACTTACGGTGGAAGAAATTTACACGCGAGAGCTTCAGGGTCACTGCACGTTTTGAAACAGGGAGTGGCACAAGGTTCGTATTTCCATTCACACATCCTCCTATAAGGCACCGCTGCCTGGATTTCTGGGGGGAAAATTAAGTTTAGATTGTGTATATTTTTAATGGGCAGCTTGAAACGTAGTGATTTATAATAGTAAACCTTTTAGGGTTTGAACCTTTTTTGTTAATAATGCTACGGAAAAGACAGGGCGGCAGAAGTGCGAGGTAGGGAGGAAACAGTATAACTGCTTGGTGATCAAGGCATTTCATGCTCAGGTTGAACATCAAAATGTTAGTTCTTCTTCCAAATATTTAAAAAAGCAAGAGGTAGAAGGAGACTAACGACAATTCTAAATCATCTTCCTTTATGTTCTGTTGGCGTTCACTGATCTTTGTATCATAATAATAGCACACACTTGTTTGGAATTTAAGTTTTTGCAAA
The DNA here is from genome assembly GCA_007570785.1 of Antilocapra americana. Lineage (NCBI taxonomy): Eukaryota > Metazoa > Chordata > Mammalia > Artiodactyla > Antilocapridae > Antilocapra > Antilocapra americana. The sequence continues at coordinate 28,304,996 of ML663565.1, forward strand.
ATAGCTTTTTGTCCATTATTTTATTTTATCCTTGCAACAACCCTGTTGAGTGAATATTATCTCCATTTTATAAATGAGGAAATTCAGGGTAACAGGAGCCAAGTGACATGCCAAATTCAATTAGGAAAATGGCAAGACCAAAGACATATTGCCTGACATGAAGCTTAAGGAGAATACTCCATCTTTGTTCTTCCCACAGAATTTAACTCTTTGCCTCGCACATGGTAAGTATTATCTGATGACATAAATGAATGAATTGATTTTAATAATACATGCTCATAGTTACAAAAACTTCCCTTAATCGAAGCTTTTTCTCCTGCAAACTCAGCGAATACTTTCCCCTTCCCCCATCACAGAGCAGTCCTTCTACAGCAGTTCAAGATTATCTCTGAAGAAGAGCGCTCCATAAGGCAGAAAGTTCAGGAAACAGGTTATGTTACTTGGACTTAAGACATGGAATTCAATCCCAAGGTATGAGAAGGAAAATGAGGCTTTCTGGAAGGCATTTATGCATCTCAATATTAAAATAATAGTTAAACATGGGTTATTAGAATCACAGGTCATAAAAGAGGATTGGTTCCAAGACTAGAATAAACCCAGAGTGTATCCTAAGTTTGGGAAGCCCACAAAGATGGGTTTCTGAGATTCAGATGATGCCATTGACTGCAGTTGTCCAAAGCCCAGGTAGGGCCACTGGGTCTGGTTATCATGGAGTGGATTTGTGTAATGGAGGGGAAATAGAGGCTTGCAAAATTCAACTTTTAATTAAACTCAAGTAAAACTATCACACTTCCTCTACAGAATATTGTATACACATGTCAGTGATTCTTTCTCATGAGAGCAGGAATCTGATTCAATAGGCAAAAATTTGAAGCTCAGTTTGAACTTTCTAACATCCAAGGAGATTTATAGAAATTTAACCACCACCACAACAAAAAAAAGCAAATGATTAGATTTCTTAGAAGGACTTGGAAAAGTTGGTTAGAATGAAAAGGTTTGGGAGACCCAAGGCAAATATTGAGCTCTTAGGGTTTGAAAATAAAGCATGACTTTTAACCACTGGGTGTGGCAGTGAGGATTCCTCTCTGAAATTTAGAAAATTCCATAGCTATAGAACTGCAAGAGTCTCTAGAAATAAGACAGGGATTCTGCTGAACCAGAAAAAATCTGGAGGTCAGTAGAACTGGACTCCCAAGTATTCAAAGAACACATTCAAAGTATTCAAAGTATCCGAAGTATTCAAAGAGATAACCACATCGTCTCTGTCATTAAGAATCAGACTAAGTGAGAAGTTGCCTTCTATGAAAGAAAAAGTAGATACAAAAGGCCGCAAGAAGAAGACATGGGTAGGTTCTGTTTCCAAAGCTCAGACAGCACTGAAAGTAAAAATTTAGGCAATCATAAAAAATAATGTCATTTAAGGCTATTTTAAATAATTTACTACATTAATTTATGTAGCCAAATAACCCTATAAAGTAAGTATTATTTCTTTCATTAGACTAATGTATAAATTTAAGGATAGGGAGGTTAAGATACCACTAATTTTACACATTAAAATAATTTTTAAGTTAAAAATCTAATATATTTTCTGCCACTCCTTAAATTATCTACTTAATATATGGACATCTCAGGACACATACCTTCTACACTGAAGCTACTTAAATGTTTAAATTCTTCAGAGTCATCATATTTTGATGCTTTGGCACTAGAATCTGTCAATATTATGAAAAAGCCTTTCTTGCTGTATAACTCAAAAGCACTGTAACCAGGAATCCAGAGGTCCTGATGGTGAAAAAATGTAGCTCTCCGATGAAAGGCTGAATTCGCTTCCCACAGTTTCAAACTAAGAGTGTCGTCATCGTGGACACAGAGAAAGTAGTTGGGCCTTTCCGCGGATTCCAAGGAAACAAGTGCCAATGCTGGAAAACAGAGCAGTCTGTTTAACAACTCCCTGGGTTCTCCGGAGAAGGAGGATCATCAGTACCGGCATTGTAAAATTCATGTATAAGGTTGACAAAAATAGAACTGTACAATTCTCATGAATAGTTAATGCCATTCTCAAAGATTTTAGGAATGAATTACAAATCTCTAAAGGAAAAAAATAATATTTTAATGCAATGCATAAGAGTGACAGCTCCAAAAATATCTGTCTTTCATAAGTTCTATTTTTTAAATAATTGATCATGTTCATGGAGGAAAAAAAAAAAAAAAGAAATGTCAACCTAGGACCCCAGCATGTACAACTCCATATAAATAGTTGAATAATTAATTGGACATACATTTGCACTTGCAAGCTTTAACATTTTCAAATGTACAAAATCTACAAGTGGCTAAATTGGATGATAGAAAAGAAAAAGAAAGAGAAACACATCAATTTAGACATGTCACTGCATTTCAATATCACTGAATTCTTAATGAACAAATGTTCTTTCAAGTGATTTTACTGTATTAAGAAACGACTATTTGCTCAACCTTATTGTCTATTTCCCTAGAGATGATCAAAAAGCTAATAAACAGCTACAAAGCATATGAGCAGGGTCATGCTTCTTTGTTATGTACTTTAAAAGTTTCCCTTATATTTGTAAAACCCATGGTATAAGTTTCTTAATTGAGCTCTTAAATTTAATTTCTTAGGCATTAATATCTTTAGGTCTTACTTAATTTGACCTAAAGATTTTTCTGTTAAAAATATTGATTATTTTAAATTATACAATAAAGAGCTCTCTCAAGTCCAATAAATGATTCAAAAAGCATTCATTGTGTCCTAACATTTTACAAACCCTTCTATTGAGCACTGGAATATGAAAAGAAGAATTTAAAAATTATAAAAGAAAAAATATATAACTAACACATAAATGAGAACTTAGACTGTGATAGGTTTTTTTCATAGATTAAAAGAACTAAAGGAGCTCTTTTTACAAGAATAAAGCAATTAATTTTAACTGGAAAATAAGGAGAGTTCTCTGAATTAGTATAAGTTAGGTCAGATTCGGAGAAGGCAATGGCACCCCACTCCAGTACTCTAGCCTGGAAAATGCCATGGACAGAGGAACCTGGTAGGCTGCAGTCCACGGTGTCGCTAGGAGTCAGGCACGACTGTGCGACTCCACTTTCCCTTTTCACTTTCATGCATCGGAGAAGGAAATGACAACTCACTCCAGTGTTCTTGCCTGGAGAATCCCAGGGACGGGGGACCCTGCTGGGCTGCCGTCTATGGGGTCGCACAGAGTTGGACACTACTGAAGCGACTTAGCAGCAGCAGCAGGTCAGATTCATTCATTCAATAACTATTTCCTGTGTTTATAGAACACACCATGCGTGGTTCTAAGCAGGGTTAGAATAGTACCGATGTACCCTGAACATCATGCCTCAGAAAGGGACACAAAATCATCAGTTAGAACAGATGCCAGTGGACACAATCAGTATACGTCTACAGGGGCAAGCCAGGAAATGTGGGGCCAGGTTCCAAGACACACAGGCCACAAAAGGATGACAGTCTGTCTCCATGACTGTCTAGACTTTGACTTACGCTCTTAATTTAACTTCCTTGATATTAAATTATGACTCTTTAATCTGGCATTAAAATTGTTCACATGTTAATTATCAGCAGACTATTTTAAAAATAGTCAAAAGTCTCAAATTAAATTCTGTGACTAATAGAATGAAAATTGAAGCTGTGCTTTACCAAGGACCAAAAACCCAAGCAAAGAATTGCAATTCTAATTGCTTCTACATATATATATGCCAATAAATAAACAAAGAAATGATTTTATACATAAAAGAGAGAGCTGGTTCATGTGCCAGTGTCTTATTTTATTTCAAATCCTTTAGACCACCTAGAAAGATGTCATAAACACATTAAATTCCCCAATTAATATTGACTGCATGAATAAATGAAAAGAGTTGATGGGAAACTACATCCTTATTTTCAGTTGCAAATTCTACTTACATGATGCTTTCTCTTTGAAAAGGCCTGGAGTGATCATAAAATTAAAAAATAAATTGCCATGAATACTACTTCTTGGCAGAGGGAAAATGCTTCCACTGGTCATATTGGCTCCCAGAATAAGACCAGTCTGCCCATAACTTGCCAGCATATATGGTCCTTCTCCAAGCCCTAGTTAAATGCAAATGAGAGAATTATAAATTTGCATAGGATTTTTACATTTCAAGCTGTCATTTCAATGGAATAAATTTTAATAACAAAAATACTCCAAAATTATTGATCATTTAAACATTTATCATTAACAAAATAACTGAACTCTTTTCAAGAAAACCATATCAGGACTTCCCTGGTTGCTCAGCGGTAAAGAATCTGCCTGCCAATGCAGAAGACACAAGTTCAATCCCTAGTCCGGGAAGATCCCACATGACCCAGGGTGACTAAGCCCATGGGCCACCTATGCTCCAGAGCCCTGGAGCCACAATTGCTGAGTTGAGATACCACAACGACTGAAGCCCGTGGCCCCTAGAGCCTGTGCCACCACAATGAGAAGCCCGTATATTGCAACTCGAGAGTCACTCCCATTGTCCACAAGAGGACAGACAGCAGGGCAACCAAGACCCAGCACAGCCAAAAACAAATGAGTTAAAAAAATTATTAAAAAGGAAACATTATATTGATTTGGAAAATATACATATATATTTAGAATATGTAATTTTTTTCTTTTGATGAGGACCATTTTTTAAAGTTTTTGTTGAATTTATTAAAATATCGCTTCTGTTGTTTTTATGTTTTGGTTTTTTGGCCCTGAGGCATGTGGGATGTTAGCCTCCTGACCAGGGATTGAACCCACACCCCCTGCATTGAAAGGCAAAGTCTTAATCACTTAGATTACCAGGGAAATCCCTAGAATATGTAATTTAGAATATATATATATATATATATATATATATATACATACACGCATGAATGTGTGTGTGTATGGACATTTAATGTCTTAAAATAAGTGAGGTACTATAAAACTTTGATGTTTCTTCTGAATTATCAAAATTAAATTACATAATTATTAGCTGTATACTTTTTACAGTTATATTTAGATATTTAATGTAATAGGTTATATAAAATTCTAATATAGGTGTGGTAGGTGATTTCATAAAAGATCAATCTGGTGGCCCTCAGTGAATTTCATTTTTCCTCTTTTCTCCACTTTTTATCTCAAGGACAGTTTTCCTTTCCCAGCCTATTCTTAAGATGGAGGGGGAAAAAATCAAAGAAATCAACCACCTAGGTTTTTTCCTCTTTCAGGACAAAGACCAGGCATAAGGGAAGGGGAGAAGACAATTGAATTAGAGGGTTTAAGAGTCTCCCAAACAGGAAGGAGAGCAAGACCCAAAGTTTCCATCATAAAGACCAGGAGAAGGGGTTATAGAACAAGTTATTCTCAAGCACTATCCCATCCACTGACTCCTCAAGGAGACACTTCAATTTTGAGGATCTCGAGATACTTCTAAGCCATAACGGAAGAGCTTTAGTAGGGTCTCAGGCACAATTGGGCTTAGATGGTCAAAAATCCACCTACAGTGTGGGAGATCTGGTTCAGTCTCTGGGTTGTGAAGATCCCTTGCAGAAAGAAACAGCTACCCACTTCAGAATTCTTGCCTGGAGAATTCAGTGGACATAGGAGCCTGACAGGCTACAGTCCATGAGGTCACAGTCAGACACTACTGAGCGACTTCTTTCACTTTCAGACACCTTGAGCACACATGGAGATTTGAAAATCTTTGCTCCCACACCAAGACGGAACTGATCAGATACAGTGAAGACTTTATGAGCTGTTATAAATGTATACCCTGCACAATTTCTCTGGGAGCTAATATCTATAAACATCCAAAGAGAACTACATCATCATCTCCACCACCTACAAGTTCATTTTCTAGGAAAGACAGAAGTAACCTAGACTTTTAAGAAGAAAATATACATAAACTTATAAATGCATAGATTTGTGTGACTATGTAAATAATGTGCAAATGGGTACATAAATGTGTAAATCATGAAATACAATTCCAAATGAAGAAGACATACACAAATCCAGATTGTGAGCTCCCAGCAGCCTCAGGCACAGATGTCCAAGAGGAGAGCAGGAGAAAGGAGACAGACCACTCAACAAAATATCCTCTCCCCTGCAAGACAAGTGCCTTCCTACAGCAACCGGAAGAGACAACTGTCTGCTGAGAAATCCATTTGCATAAAAATTGAAAGCTTCTGAATCGACTCCCAGTTGATGGATATCATGCTTGTGAATTGTTTTCCTGCATTTTCACTAGCAATTGAGGGCAAAAGTCATTGACTTCGTTATTAATCTTCTGGAAAGAGAATTATAATTTCTGTATATAAAAGCAATCATTTCCTGTATTGATTATTTAAACAGTGTTAAGTGTATCCGATCTAATAAAATCACTCTGAACTTAAAACTTATATAACAATTTTTAGCAAAATATTGAAGTCTTCTACTCCTTACAGCAACAGAACTTTTATATTTTTAGCAAATTCCATAAAAATGAACACAAAAATATTATAGAAAGTCATTGTGTGAAGGGTTATAAACTAATCTCAGCAGCAACCTCTAAAGTTTCCTACTGTTAAAAACATTTCCTCCTATAGAATCACAGTCTTTTATCTCTGCATTTGCTTTGAATAATTAAAGTATTTTAATAGCCCAGTGTCCAGAGAAAACACCAGCAAAGACTAGGTAAGTTTACAATAGTTGTGAAATTGAGATAAAACAAATTAAGGATAACCATTTTAAATGACTTATTTTTATTAGTATCAACGGTTTCCACAATTCTTCATTCCCCTTCAATTATCTACTTTAGGCATCGCATTACTTCACAATCTCTTACTCTCCTCGGCAGGTTGACTCTATCCCCTATTACTTAGAACACAGGAAACAGAATCTCTGTCACTCATGAAAGCAAAAAGTCCCTTGTCCACCCTCTGAATGCTACCAATACGGTGTTAACAAGTGAAACTAGAAGAACTGGTTTGAAGAATCTTGTAACACATTAGAAGAAAGAAATGCAGCAGATTTATTGACAAAAAGCAGTAAGTACAAAGCAGCTAGAGGCAGAAATTCAACATTCATAGAAAATTCTGCTTCTGTTTCCAAGAGGCTGCAGAAGGAACAGGAGAAAGTACAAAGGCACAGATGGAGATTTTTCACGGCAGCACTGTATGGGGCAGGAATTCCCGAGTGAGGGAATCACTGGTGCATTTTCTCCTATTACGGTCTGTATGTTGTGTTGGAGCATATGATAACGATGTGCTGTGGTCATCCCTAGACTAGGACGTGCTAACCACTACCAGACAGTGCCGCACAGAGATCAAGCTCATTGGTTCAGACTTAGAGTGTTCATAAATCCATTTACCACATTTTGGCTATATGACTTGGGCCAAGTTATTTCATTAATCTATGCTCAATTTCTTCCTTTGTAAAGTGTTAATAATGATAATAATAATAATGTTATGCTTTGGGGGCATATTTTGAAACTTAAATTATATGATAAAGTTATCATTAATGCAACAAAAACTATTGTTATTATTAGGTATTTGTTGTTGTTCAGTCATTAAGTTGTGTCTGACTTTTTGTGACCCGGTGGACCACAGCCCAGCAGGCTCCTCTGGCTAAAATGTCCATTTTCTTTTTAATTTATCATCTCTATTTTCTAAAAATTTCTGGCTTTCTTTGTACTTTTACAGTTGACAGATTTCTCCCTGGCTCAGTAAGTCACCAAAAACACTTTGGATTGGTGGTTTGGATTTTTTTCTGTAATGGGTCAGCTCTCTTATAACTGTTAGTCTAACCCATTCATCATGAGTTTTGTCCAGTTACTAATAAAATGGACACTTCCCTGGATCACCTTTTTTGGTCTGAATTAGGTTTCAGTGGCTAGGCCTTCCTCATCAAATAGGTTTGACAAAAAGCAGCATTGGTTCTGCTAATGTCTGGCATTTTCGATGAGGATATAATTCTCAGTCTCTTACATCTATGTCTTGGTTTTAGGCAGCACCTCCTCTTAGACTCATTGACTCATTGGAAAAGACTCTGATGCTGGGAAAGATTGAAGGCGGGAGGAGAAGGGGACAACAGAGGATGAGATGGTTGGATGGCATCACTAACGTGATGGACATAAGTTTGAGCAAGCTCTGGGAGTTGGTGATGGACAGGGAAGCCTGGCGTGCTACAGTCCATAGGGTTGCAAAGAGTCAGACACAACTAAGCGATTGAACCGAAGTGACTCCTCTTAGACCTCTTGTTGCAAATTTGAATGCCTGGAGGACTAGGATACTTTCATTACTACTAAATCAGTAAGTTCTCATTCTGATAATACATAAATAATTATTTTCTGTAAGATGATGGCTAAATAAATTTCTATATTATTATTTCTCTCTTTAATTTCCACAGCATAATAGAGTTCAAACAATGTTTATTTTTATTCATAATGGTAAGAGGTATGTATATCCTTCATCCTTTTTACCAAAACAACTTAGCTAACTTTTCTCATTCATTCATTCCTTCATGTTATTCTAGGACTATTAAGAGCTTCCTCGGTGCTGAGAACTTAGTTACAACACTATTATTTTTCAAGGGAATAAATTAACACAAATACTTAGAAATTTAGATATATTTTAGAAGGCAATGGCTTTCATTGAGTCATACCGTTGACACAAACAATATGATTTGAATTGTGCAAATCCACTTCTAAGCAGATTTGTTTCAGTAGGAAATATATAACACTGTGGGGCTCCCTGGTGGCTCAGTGGTAAGAATCTGCCTACCAATGCAGGAGATGTGGATTTGATTCTCGGCTTGGGAAGATCCTCTAGAAAAGGAAGTGGCAACCCACGCCAGCATTCTTCCTGGGAAGTTCCATGGACAGAGGAGCCTGGCAGGCTACAGTCCATGGGGTCACAAAAGAGTTAGACACAATTTAAGCAACTGAACAACAATACAATCCATGGTTGGTTGACTCTGAGAATGTAGAACTGCGAATACGAGGGTGACCTATTGCAGAGGGTTAGTGTCCTAAACCCCCGTTTTGTTCAAGGATTAACTGTATGCCAAATTATGAGCTATTCATACTTTGTTCCCAGAAAAGTTGTTCAAAATCTGTGAATCCAAAGATACACTTAATAAAATAGTATCCTGATATTCTTTAAATGTCACATACCTTCATTGTAGTATTCACAATCAAGTGCTAAAAGGATAAAAGAAGAAATGTTAAACTAAATAAGAATCTGACCACTTATCTTGAATATGCGCAAAATATGATTTACTGATAACCAGGTGAAAGAACTCAGAATCACATCATTATTCTGGACTTTTCTCTGAGCTAAGAGGATTCTTTAAGAGTACTGTGTAATAATCTATTAGATTTCCTAAGATTATTTTATAGGTAGGCAACTATATTAGCCAGTCTATAGTCTGCTGAAAGTATTAAAATCACAAGCTGTTTATCAGATGATGTACTATCTATAGGAGCAAATGAAGTTTAAAAGGTCAAATCTGAATACAAATTCAAAATGATGTTTTTAAAACAATGTTTCTTATCACTAGAACAGTGGAAATTTCATAGCCCTAAGAGAGTTATAAACAATTTCTCAAAGCATAGTAAATAATTTATAGTTCAAATGTTACAGTGATAAGTCAAACACAGAACAGAAAAACTTACTTCAAAGTTTCTTTTATAAATCCTTTAGCTATACTACAATTTATATATCTTGTCAAAAGAATATAAAATTTACTCATCTTAAAGTTGATTTCCATGAGTTCCATGGTATCACTTCTAAGATAAGACAACACGAATCTCCACATAAGCTTCCCACCCAATGATGATGTTCTAATTAGGGTACTCACAACAAGTAGTAGATGACCGCCAATGAACAGAAACCCCTTCCTGACAGCACTTGTATGCATACGCTGCTACGCTTGTGCATAAACATTCACAATCCCCACCAAGATTACAGTTACACGTGTCTTCATGACAATTTTTAGCAAAAGAAGTGACATCAATCTGAAATGAAGTAAAAGATAAATTAATTTCAAAACGTACTAACTACAGTTGATTAAAATTCAGCCTTCTAAAAGAAAACTAACTGGTAGATTTTCAAAATTTGCTATAATCAGCTTAACACTGCCACCTAGAGAGTTCTAAATATCTCAAACCTCTATTTGCCCAAACGAAAAAAGAATTTATTAGGCAAATGTAAGATCAAAGAACTAGCAAAACAGGTAATAGGACTGACAAATACAATTTCAGTATCTTCAATACAACAGATTCATATTTTGTAGAAGCTTATGGTTTCATTATTGGCATATTCGCATGGCATTAAAAGAATGTTCTGCTTCCAAATGTACTTTGTAATAATATCTTAAACTACTTTTAAAACTTCTATTGGGACCTAAAATTGTTATGTTGGAAAGACATTTAGAAAGCTAATTTCTAAATAAATTACATTCCATCCTGGGATGTAAAACTATTTTAAATGTGCCACTAATAACCATTTTAAACTATACTTTGGGTTAAGGAGAAGAATGTCATTTGGTGTTGTTCTCAGAGGAAAACTAAGCATTTATAGCTGTGATAATGGTCATAAAAATGTTTTGTAAGCTGAACAAGACCATTAACAAATATTATGTACAAATGTACTCTGTTAATAAGATGGCATGAGGAAGAATGTAAATCACCTAATATGCCAGTTCTACAGAAAAACAAATTACCAAATTGGTCTTCCTAATAAAGGTTAGGTAGTATACCTAAAAAACCAATGGGCAGCTAAATTATTTGGCCAGTTAATCTCAATATATAGACACTGCAGTACTTGTTCAAGTTGGAAAGTTTAATAAAGTATTCAATTACCACATTGCGACAAGGAGCAAAAACATCACTGTACAAAATGGAGCATTCTTTCTTGGCATAAGGAAATTTGTTTTGATGTGCTTCGCAGGGTTTAAATAATTCAACTGGGGTTTCACACTGTGGAAAAAGTTAAGGGAGCAAAGAAAGTCTTTAATGAGGAAATTTCTGAAGCTAAAGCCAGAGTAACCTAATCTGACTTCAACCACTACAATCATATCTAATAAATTCTCATTCTTTTAGACAGACTTTACTGAAAGCACCTGTGCTCAGCCAGCTCATGTTAATAGCATATATTATTTTTGAAATTAACTAAATTTACTATTAAAACCATGACAATATTAGAGAGTGAAGTTAAATAATTTTTAAACTGTCAACTGTAGTGTTACATGACTAAAAATTTTTCATAAGCAAATTATTCTTTTTCCTTTAATTTTCACGTCTTTCATTTCTACCACAAGCCATCCTCTGAGGAATCACGTATACTCCAGCATCTACAGCTTACCTCCCATATACTCAGCAATTTGGTCTCTGCCTCTTCTAATCCACCTCCCTCAAACTGGCCTGGAAAAGGTGATCACTGATCTCCTCATTACTAAATATAAAGGCAACTCTTCAGTCTTCATCTCATCTGATCTCTCCTGATCTTTGACTCCGTTTAGTACTTTACCCTTCTTACATGTCTCACGTGTTTCTGGTGGCAACATTTTCTGGTGGGTTTCCTCCTAATTCATTAGCTGCTATTCTCCACCCTCATTCCATTTCCCTTCTCTGCAAGGCTTGACCTTCAAGTCTCTACTTTTTTCATTCTATACACTTCTCATGCCTTCAGCAGACTCTGTGACCCCATGGACTACAGAGTCCATGGAATTCTCCAGACCAGAATACTGGAGTGGGTAACCTTTCCCTTCTCTAGGGCATCTTCCCAACCCAGGAATTGAACCCAGGTCTTCTGCATTGTGGGAGGATTCTTTACCAGCTGAGCCACAAGGGGAGCTCCCTGTGTATAATAGTAACTGCCAAATCCCAGATTTCTTTTCTGAAATCTCAAAACTCAGACATTTCCATATTTCCATCCCAGATCTCTTTTCTAAAATCTCATTTCCACATAAAATCTCTGTCACTTCTCTCTCAACATATCCTGAACTGTACTTTTCTTTACACCATTGTCTTGTCCCCACTCTCCCCCACCACCTTTCCTCTAACCAGTAATCCAGGAAGATAGGAGACTTTCTTGAATTCTCCAAATCAATCCTTCACTTAAAATCCTTTCAACAGAGTCTGATGTTTCAGGTGTCTCTCAAATTTGGACAGTTTTCTAAATCTTCAAAATGTAACATTTCTTAGTTGGATTATAAATGCCTAACTAGTTAAGAGCCTTCGAGTCTAGATCCAAGCACACAAATATTGCACCCCTATATTTTGCATTCCCGCCATTCCCTACTTCAGACCATTTACCACAGCCACAATGAACTGCATAAAATTCCTGTAAGGTACCATACGCAGATCATGAACTCCTTGTTGCCAAATTCAGACTTAAATTGAAGAAAGTAGGGAAAACCACTAGGCCATTCAGGTATGACCTAAATCAAACCCCTTACGATCATACACTGGAAGGGACAAATAGATTCAAGGGATTAGACCTGACAGACAGAGTGCCTGAAAAACTACGGACAGAGGTTTGTAACACTATATAGGAGGCAGTGATCAAAACCATCCCCAAGGAAAAGAATTTAAAAGGGAAAATGGTTGTCTGAGAAAGCCTTACAGCTAGCAGAGGAGAAAAGAGAAGCTAAAGGCAAAGGAGAAAAGGAAAGACATACCTATCTGAATGCAGAGTTCCAAAGAATAACAAGGAGAGATAAAGCCTTACTAAGTAATCCATGCAAAGAAATAGAGGAAACAATAGAATGGGAAAGACTAGAGATCTCTTCAAGAAAATTAGAGATACAAGGAAACATTTCATGCAAAGATGGGCACAGTAAAGAACAAAAACAGTATGGACCTAACAGAAGCAGAATGTATTAAGAACAGGTGGCAAGAATACAAAGAAGAACTGTACAAAAATGATCTTCATGACCCAGATAACCACAATGCTGTGACCACTCACCTAGAGCCAGACATCCTGGAATGTGAAGTCAAGTGGGACTTAGGAAGCATCACTACGAACAAAGCTAGTGGAGGTGATGGAATTCCAGCTGAGCAGCACTGATATGCCAGCAAATTTGGAAAACTCCACAATGGCCACAGGACTGGAAAAGGTCAGTTTTCTTTCCAGTCCCAAAGAAGGGAAATGCCAAAGAATATTCAAACTACCACCACACAATTGCACTCATTATATATGCTAGCAAGTAATGTTCAAAATTGTCCAAGTTAGGCTTCAACATTATGTGAACCAAGAACTTCCAGATGTTCAAGCTGGATTTAGAAAAGGCAGAGGAACAAGAGATCAAATTGCAACATCTGTTGGATCATAGAGAAGAGTTCCATAAAAGCATCTACTTCTGCTTCACTGACTACCCTAAAGCCTTTGACTGTGTGAGTCACAACAAACTGGAAAACACTTAAAGAGAAGGGGATACCAGACCATCTCACCTGCCTCCTATGAAATCTGTATGCAGAACAAGAAGAAACAATTAGAACCAGACATGGAACAATGGACTGACTCAAAATTGGGAAAGGAGTATGTCAAGACTGTATGCCATTACCCTGTATATTTAACTTCTATGCAGAGGCCATAATATGAAATACCAGGCTGGATGACCTCACAAGCTGGAATCAAAATTATGGGGAGAAATATCAATAACCTCAGATATGCAGATGACACCATCCTTATGGAAAAAAGCGAAGAGGAACTAAATAGCTTCTGATGAATGTGAAAGAAGAGTGTGAAAGAGCTTGCTTAAAACTTAACATTCAAAAAACGAAGATCATTGCATCCAGTCCCATCATTTCATGGCACATAGATGAGGAAACAATGGAAACAGTGACAGATTTTATTTTCTTGGGCTCTAAAATCACTGCAGATGGTGACTGCAGCCATGGAATTAAGACACTTGCTTCTTGGAAGAAAAGCTATGACAAACCTAGACAGCAAAGTACAGACATTACTTTGCCAACAAAAATGTCTGTCTACTCATAGCTATGGTTTTTCCAGTAGTCATGTATGGATGTGAGAGCTGGACCATTAAGAAGGCTGAGTGCTGAAGAATTGATGCTTTTGAACTGTGGTGTTGGAGAAGGCTCTTGGACTGCAAGGAGATCCAACCAGTCCATCCTAAAGGAAATCAGTCCTAAATATTCATTGGAAGGACTGATGCTGAAGCTGAAGCTCCAATACTTTGACCACCTGATGTGAAGAACTGACTCTTTAGAAAAGACCATGATTCTGGGAAAGACTGAAAGCAGAAGGAGAAGGGGACAACAGAGGATGAAATAGTTGGATGGCATCACCAACTCAATGGACATGAGTTTGAGCAAGCTCCAGGAGATGGTGAAGGACAGGGAAGCCTGGTGTGCGGCAGTCCATGGGGTCGCAAATAGTCAGACATGACTGAGCAACTGAACAAAAACAACCACTATGCTCAGACTTCCCAGGTGATGCTAGTGGTAGAGAACCTGCCTGCCAATGTAGGAAACATAAGAGACATGGGTTCAATCAGTGGCTCAGGAAAATCCCCTGGAGGAGGGCATGATATTCTCCCCTGGAAAATCCCACGGAGAGAGGAGCCTGATGGACTATAGTCCATGGGCTTACAAAGAGTCAGACACAACAGAAGCAACTTAGCACACAGGCGCCATACTCTCTCTAGTCTTCCTGACACCTTCTAAAGGGCTGCTCCTTCCTTTGCTGCTACCCTCTTTCCTATCACCTTCAGTGTGAGTCTTGTGAGAATCAACTCAATAGCATCTTTCTTTAACCACAAACTCCTTGTTGTATACACCTGTATCAATGCACCTGTCTTATAGTATAGTACCATTGTTATTTTTTCTGCCTCATCTGCTAAACTAAATTCCAAAGGGCAGTGGCTATGTTTTAATCATATTATGTGTTCATATCTCTTGGAAAGCATTAAGTGCTAAACAGAACTTACTGAATGAAATTTTTTTTTGATTTTCAGCTTTGTCCATTAGGTATAAATGAGTTTAAAATTTTTTGATTAGTCCAAATATTTAAGTATACTTATAAATTAAGTATTCCTTAATTCATTTATATCAAAAAATCTTTATACTTTTTAATGTAGACCACAATGAAATATACTGCTTAAATTTTACTAACCCTAATTCTCTTTTAATTTTTTAAAGAGATTTAGATATATTAGTAAACTAGGCAAAATAGTAAAACAACTAATCAAATAGTAGCCAACCAGGAAATTGTAGCTGCAGACTACAATTTTTAGTTAGAAAAACAGGTTTAAGAAAAGAGTAGAACAAATTTCCATTTTGACTGTTTTCTTAGTTCAGCATTTCTCAGATTTTATCCCATAGAAAACTATTTCTTTGAGAACTTATATACAAAAATGTAAGCTCTGTGTCAGTAAATTTGAGAATTCCTTTAAACACATCCCTCCCCTGAAGGTATATAATGCCTCAAGAAATCCTTCAGAAAAGAAATATGCCTGACTTAATTCATCCTAACTGCTCCCTAAAGTAGTTGACCACAAATTCACTCTTTACCTCTCCCTACCCCACACACAGCCGTGTCTGGAGAACAAATGTTAAGAAATTCTGTCTTCATTTATTCATTACTTTGAGTTGACAAAAGATACATCATTAGAAATACAAATACGTTGGAAGAGTGTTACAAAGGAAAAGCATGAGATTAGAAGATGAGAATTTGAACATCATCTCTGTGACTTTCTGGATACACAATAGTAGACAAGTAATTTAACCTTCCTAAGCCTCAATTTCTTCATCTATAATATGGAGTCAATACCCTTTGCATTAACGGATTGTCACAGGGACTACATGAGAAATTAAATGTAAAAGCAGTTTGAATTTGTCAACTATAAATTACTACAAAAATATTACATAAAATAGTATTAGCTAAATAAATTTTCCTGTAAGAATAAAATGTTTTAGTGGATAAATACACCAGAAAATATTTGCTTTGTTCTAAAATATATATATTTCACTTACCTGCCCTAATGCCCAACTATCTCCAAATACCTGGGCATTTCTCACTTCTAAGTTATTAGATGTGGTCATATCATTTGAAGTACATTTGTCAAAGTTTCCACATAATCCTGATAATTTGTTCTAAAGTAAAAGAAAATTACCATGAAATATTCTATATTCATTTCAACATTTAAGGACTAAAATTTTACACATCTAAAATAATAAAAATATCTAATAATACTTAGTACAATATTTAATAATAAGCAATCATTAAAACAATGTAAAATATAAATTGAAAAGAACTGTAAATAATCCAGTCTGAGTATTCAACCATTAATGGATAAAACATACTAGTACATCCATACAACAAGAGTATCAACCAGCAGTAAACAGGAAGAAACAATTCAAAAATATGAATGACTCTTGAATATGTTTCATCAAGTCAAAGAAGCCAGACCCAAAAGAATATATATTGCATGATTTCATTTATACTGTATCCAGAAAAGGCAAAACTAGACAGTGGTTGCCCAGGGTGAAGGGTAAGAAGTAGCAATTGACAACAAAAGGGCAATGCAGAAGAAATTTGGAAGCTGACAGATCTATTCTTTCTAGAACTGTGGTGGTGGATACACAACTCCATGCATTTATTGAAATTCATAGAATTGCAGATTATAAAAATAAATTATTTTACATTTTTAAAGAATTTTACTGTATGTAAGCTTAAAAATATCTGGAAAATGGAGAAAAAGATGGAACATAAATTGTAATAAATCCACTGTATTACAAACAATATCATATAACCATGTTGTACGGAGTGGGAATAAAAGAAGCTGAACTAAGTAACTTTGGAAAACTGGATACCATAAGATTGAAGTTAAAAAGGATGGTATGCAACACTTGGTAAAGTTACTCTTCCCTGGGATCTGAGTTAATTATTCTAAAAAACTACATTTCTCAAAGGAAAATATCAGTCATTTTATTTCCATAAAACATTAAAAAGTCAAATGTAATTTCATTTCTTGTATCTCATTTGGATTGACCTACCAAGTAGGTTGACTTACCTTCCACTGTGGTCCAACTTTGATATGGATGGTTGTCTTTTTATCCCAAAGAATAGTGATGTCTTTCTCTGGAAAATATACTACCATGTAGTACCCTGCCTTCCACAGCTGATATGTTGGTTTCTTTTCCAGAAAAAAACCTGATCGTTTCTTCAAAAAAAGGGAAAAAACATAAAAAAGAAAAAAATGAATTTATTTTCTCACCAAAATGCAAACATTAATTAAATTAATATCCATCAGTATCTATGTATTAGTATTTTTGCTTAGCCCTATCTTCCCTTAATTTTATAATGAAAGACAAATGAATAAAATAGGAAAAACATAAAATTGATGAAAAGACACAAGCTGGCAGATAAGCTCAACATAGATAAACAGGCAAAGAGAAAAAGGTATTTCAGTTATAGAGAAGAGCACAGACAAGGCATGGACGTATAGTACATTACGTGGATATACCTGCTGACCCAGCAATTCTATCCTGATGGTTAGTAAATATGACTGAGTACCAAAAATGTCAATGGACATGAATCTGCACAAACTCCAGAAGATAGTGAAGGACAGGGAAGCCTAGTGTGCTGCAGTCCATGGGGCCACAAAGAGTCAGACAGGACTCAGCAACACCAACAACCAAAAATCTATGACTTTGCATAATTGAAAAACATGCGCACAAAAGGTGTGTGTGTGTGTGTGTATCTACAGAGAGAGAGAAAGAGGTGGTAAGGAGGATGAGGAGATGAATTTCCATCAAAGGAACTTAGGAAGGCTTCTTGCAAGAGGTAGGACATTTATTATTGATCTGTAAGAGATCATAAATAGGAAAATAAAAAAGGGTGGAAAACAGAATGAGGAAAGAAACCATTGCAAGCAAAGGGAGTCGGCTCAATGAAGGCTTGGGGGCAGGAAGTTCAAGATTTTTACAGAACTAGAGAAAGCAGAGAGCTGCAGCGTGGATTCCATGACAAGCAGGGTCTGAGACTCTCTGCCATCAGGATGCCCATTATAGTCAATGGCTGCTGGTTCACGAGCTAGATGCCCTCAACAGAGGATTCTGAATAGTAAAGTGACAGACGAGGTTTGTGCACTAAAGGAAAACAATGTGTGTGCTAGAAAGGGTAACAGCAGGGGGAAACTAGAGATGGAATCCACTGGGGAAATTTAGAGTACCTTCAACCTAAAGTGAGAATAAGCAATGTTCTTTATGGGTAAGAGCTATACCCGATACAAGATGATGCTGAATCTAACACTGAAATTAACTCACATACTAATTTTTAAAATACTTGGTTAAGTCAAAGTAAATAAAGTGAATTTTTAACCAGAAGCAAAATTAAATTTGTGGAGATATTAAATCCTTTGGTTATTTTTTTCTCTCAAGTAATAACAAAAGCATAGTTTGGGGAACATGGTGTTAGGGTGTACATTTTTATAAATCTTTCATAGGGTGAATTAAATAAACTCATATTCACAAGAAGATTTCAGTCTCCTAGACCAACATCATACTTGCAAGTGCTCAGTATATTTTATAGGACAGTATATATTTTGTTAGTGAACTCTATCGAACCTCATTTCTTTCTGCTTCTAAGTACCAAGTTGGAGTTATAGGGCAATGCCCTCAGTACCGGTAAGGGTCTGCATTCAACCTGGAAGTATACTTATGTCCAAGTAAGCAAGGCATTAAGTAATAAAGAAAAAACACTACGGCAGGTCAAGAAAGACTACAAAACAAAGGGAAAAAAATCCCTGTTTTCATCAAAGGGGTATGCATTTTCATTTCACTAGGTCCACAAAATGTAGCATACCAGGCCACCATATCACTCGCTGCCATAGAATCTATTTTTATTATTTTGATTACACTTTTCAGGACCTTTTCATCGTCTGATTTGTCTTTGGCTTTATTGTCTGCCTTCCTCCCTTTGTGAATGTTAGCTCCTAGAAAGATGTACTTTGTCAAGTTTATGGCAGTATCTGCACCTTATAGATCAAGGGTAACTCATATATTTTTAATACCTTCTTGCACTGGCCTATTCATAGTTCTCAGCTTCCAGCCTGAGCAGCAATAATCAAAGCAAGTTAGTGAAATGTTTGTGGCTGATAGCTCCTTTTCAATCCATGAAATACTTTGTCATGTATTTTCCTATTAAACTTCCCTCAGGTTGGTTGACATATTACTGAAACATAAAATAAATTTTTGGATAAGATTATTGGACTTCCTTCAGATTGGTTTTGTATTAGTTATCCTGATGTAAAAGCACATCCTCTGTCTTTGCCTGTAGAGCTAAATCCATTTTTATGAGACAGAGCAGTTTGCTACAACAGAACAAGCCTCTTTGGTCAGAAGGAGATACTGTACTTCTTTCTTTTCAGATTAGGAAGCAAAGATGCTTCTTCTTATAAGGATGAAGTATTATATGCATTGCCCAAAATAGAGACCTCCACTTCAGAGGAGCATTACAGCACTGTAAATAAATTCTAGTGATGTTAGAAAAATAAATTATAAATGTGAAGAATTAAAATTTTTAAAATACAGCTTAAATAAACTCATATTTATATCCTATATGCTTGATAGAATTGTATATTTATTGAAAAAGTAACAGGTTTTTTTTTTTCTTCCCCTAAATGAGCAGTCCATCTACCATAAAATAAATGGTACTTATTTTCACTTTTGATGTTCAAGAAAAAATATTAACCAGGGATTTGTTAGGGCCAAGCTATTTTTATGATTTTTCTTCATCTTCCTTTATACTTCACAACTGATATGAAGGAGATTCATCAACAGCTCCATTCAGGTGAAAACTGGAAGATGAAAGTTACACAGAGCTGCAACTGCCACTTCAACAATGTGTCAAACAGTCTTTATAAGAGCATTTTCAGTTTTTCTTTTTTAAAAAATACATCGTTTTTCTTACAGAAAACTTTCACCCATAAATGTATATCCAGCTGAAGTCTACCCCCAAACTGCAGTAATTCTTTCAAAAAGATGTCAACATGACTTCTACAAACTTTTACTCAAATCTTGATTGCTTCCTGGTTGGTCTCAACATTTCTGATTAGGACATGAGCTCTGATCTAGGGCACTGATTCTCAAATGTTAGTATACAGAAGAATTTGGGGTACCATTAAAATATTGATTGTCATCAGCTTTAGCCATTCTAATACCTGAGGTGGAGTTCATGAACTAGCTCTTATAATTAATATTCTAGATGTTTTGAATGCAGAATTTTTGCAAACCAGACTGAGAAATGCTAATCTAAAAATTCAGAAATAGGCTGCTTTTAAAGGCCATATGTCAGATTAGGTTGCTTAATTCCAAAATTTCTTCCTTGTAAAGTTAGTTCAAATATATTACACAGCCATCCTATCAACTGCCCTGTTCCTGAGCTTCCTGCGTGAAAGTCAGTGTGGACACTCCTCCCCAAATCTCTTTGCCTCACTCTCCCTCCACCATCCCCATCTACCTCCACCAAACTAAACTGCTTCAGTTCTCCAAACATGCCATTTTATCTTTCAACTCTATTCCTTTGAACATGACTGTTCCTCTGTACTATCTTTCTATGCTCTCTCCTCACCTGGCTAATACCTGCTCAACCTTTGAAGACTCAGTTCAAATCATTTTCCCCAAAGCATGCCTTCTGAGCCTTCAAAAATAAGGAGAATGAAGGTGAGGGGGAGAGGAATTTCCTGAAATACATCTTTAATTTAACTCTCATATGAACTTAAGAAGTGGGTTTCATAATCATCCCAAATTTACAAATGTGAAAGCTGCAGCTTGGAGGGGTTGCCCAAAGTGACGGAGTTAGCGGGTGACAGAACAGGGGTTCTAAGTGAGTTCTAACTGACTCCAAAGGCTATGCTCTTTGCAACTACCCTCAACATCACAAGTTGGCTTAGATCTTCTTCTTAGGGATGGTCCTGCTTTCCTAAGCACACTCCTACCATCGCATACCACACCGCACAGCCTCATTTACTTGAATGTATCCCTCAACTGAGTATAAGTACCTTAAATGTAAAGCACAGTGTCTTTTCATTGTTGTGGCTCCAATAATTAACACGTATTTTGGTATAAAGTAAACGTTTTTAATAAATGAATGAGTGAATGAAAGTTATTTTTTCTTTCAAATTGCACTGGCTCCAAGTATACAAGAATGAACAAAGAAAACAGTGGTCTCAATTCTCACAGAACTCATAGACAAATAGAAACGACAGACCGCCACACAAGTAATTTCACCAAGGTATGATGCACATCCTGACAGGGAGCTTGAGCACATGAGGAGGATCTCCTTGAAGGAGATAAGACTTTTCACACAAGAGTAAGTTAAATGGAAAGGTTGATCCAGGTAGGAGCAATGGCATTCATGAATAACCAGAGGGGAGAGAAAAATATAGGGCATTTGAAGAACTGGTAAAAGCTCCAATTTCTAGGACATGGGCTCAAAGCAGAAAGTGACGAGACGCACGGCAGGAGAGGTGGCCATGTCAGATTGGGCAGGCCTCGTAAGGGCAGTGGGAGGTCGTCTGAGAGTTTCAAGGCACAAGGGTGACAGCAGATGAGATATCCATCGTAGAAAAATCACCCTGGCCACAGTCTGGCAAGATGGATCAGAGGGGAAAGACTAAGACTAGAGGCTAGCTTGGATAGCTTGGATGATGTCTAGCTTGGATAATGCTGGAATACTCCAGGTAGCTGGTGGCAAGGAAAGAATTGGCAAATGGAGTTGCAGAGTGTAAACAAACAAAAGAGACAAATCAAGCATGATTTACTGAAGCCACATAAAATGACAAAGAAAAAATTTAAAATCTCGCAACCACCTATAAAGAAAAGTACCTCAAACGGCTTCTATTTTCTTTTCAGAATACTCAGGACAAGTTAAAATGATTTTACAAAAAATAATTCACTAACCTGTTTGTAAGGAGAATCATTCAGGTAAATCTCAGTGGCCCCAACTGAAATCAAAACACTTTTAGAACAAACGATATCATTGTCAAAGCATTTCTTGTTCTGGGCAATGACAGATATATCTGAATCATCTGTACTCTGAAATGTCAAAAATATTATATTAATACAAATCTATACTATACATGATTTTTACTTTTTTCCATTAAATTTTAAAGAATTCCAAGATTTATAATGAACTATATTGAAAATTAAATACAACTTACTTCTCAAATAAAAATAAAAATAATTTTGACTTCATAACGTGAAGAATTTAATAAAAATAAGAAAGCTGTGGTACATATACACAATGGAATATTACTCAGCATTAAAAAAAAAAATTCATTTGAATCAGTTCTACTCAGGTGGACGGAACTGGAGCCCATTATCCAGAGTGAAGTAAGCCAGAAGGGAAAACAACAATACAGTATACTAACGCATATATATGGAATTTAGAAAAACGGTAACGAGAACCCAGCATGCGAGACAGCAAAAGGAACGCAGATATATAGAACAGACTTGTGGACTCTGTGGATGAGGGCAAGGGTGGGATG
This sequence comes from Antilocapra americana, assembly GCA_007570785.1. Classification (NCBI taxonomy): domain Eukaryota; kingdom Metazoa; phylum Chordata; class Mammalia; order Artiodactyla; family Antilocapridae; genus Antilocapra; species Antilocapra americana. Next base: position 28,327,510 of record ML663565.1, read on the forward strand.
ATATGGGAGAATGGCATTGAAACATGTTAATTATCATATGTCTAATCAATCGCCAGCCCAGGATTGATGCTCAGGGCTGGTGCATCGAGATTTCCCGGGGGGCAGGGAGGAGGGAGGGAGGAGGAAGGGGGGTTCTGGAGGGGAAGCATATGCAAACCCATGGCGATATCATGTCATTGTATGGCAAAACTAATAAAAAAAAATATAGCAAGTTAGCTCAATCTTTAAACTTTTATCTATAATATGTCCCCTTAAAATGTTGTTCCAAGAGAGCTTTCTTTCCATTTTATTATTTGTTGTTTTTGTTCAGTTGCTTAGTCATGTCCAACTCCTTGCAACCCCATGAACTGCAGCAAGTCAGGCTCCCCTACCCTGCACCATCTCCCAGAGCTTGATCAAACCCATGTCCATTGAGTTGGCAATGCCATCCAATCATCTCATCCTCTGCTGTCCCCTTCTCCTCCTGCCTTCAATCTTTCCCAGCATCAGGGTCTTTTCTAATGAGTCAGCTCTTCACATCACGTGGCCAAAGTATTGGAGCTTGAGCTTGAGCATCAGTCCCTCCAATGAATCTTCAGGATTGTATTCCTTTAGGATTGACTGATTTGATCTCCTTAGGGCAGCCCAAGAGACTCTCAAGAGCTCTCTCAAGCACCACAGTTTGAAAGCATCAGTTCTTCAGCACTCAGCCTTCTTTATGGTCCAACTCTCACATGCATACATGACTACTGGAAAAGCCAAGCTTTGACTATAAGAACCTTTTTCAGCAAGAGTTATTAGATTAAGGAATCTGAAAAGCCGGCTGCAAGGATTTCTATTACCATTACATTTCTATTACTATCCGTTAAAGTGCCTCAGGATTAGCTTTAGTCTGTATATTAACTCAGAAATGCCAAGAAGTAGTCTATATTGTATGGTCTGCCTGGTAATATCATGTTATGCTGACAGTAACTTGAAACAATATCAATTCCTGTGAGCCATGTTTCTCCAATTTCCATTTCTAATATATTTCAAGCTAATATTAGGTTTGAAGATAATGCTACAGAGTTGCTAAGCAACACAGTAAGAAATGATTACAAAACTAGAGTAAAAAGGTGGATTCCTCAAAACTTCTATGCTTAGGTACTGAAAGCATTGGTAGAGAATATTCTCCCAAGTGATTCTGAACTATAAAACATCAGTACCTCTCAAGGTAATATGTTATTTTACTTGACATGTCAGTTTAAGACTTGCCATAGTCCCAGCCCCTTTGAAGGGTAACTATACCACAGAAAGTCACTGCTGACACAGCAGCTCAGGCAGCTGTGGATTATGTTCCACAGCTGAATGGCCTCAGAGCAGCGCTTTCTTTGATGGGCCAGGGGACTGTATTGCACACACACACACACACATACACACACACACAAGACAACTCTAGCCAATTAGATTATCTCCCACATTTGAACCAAAAGGAAGGAAAAGTAAGCAAAAGATCATATGCTTATCTTTTAAAGAAATGCATACATCTCAACTCTACAAGGTGTTTTGGTCTTTAGTTTGTTCTTTATTTTTATCATTTTCTTTTTCACTTACTCATATTCCCTGAATATACATTTAAGATTTGATTAGTTAATTCCATCATCTCTTTCATAACCTCTGGAAGGAAGAAAATATTTTTATTTTATGGGGAATAAATTTTATTCACAGTGAAATTTTCATATAATGTTTACATGCTACTTCTTTTTCTCTCTCTTTTGAAGTGCCACATTATTTTATAGTTACTGTGTCAATAATTTTCATTCTACTCTTGTTTGACAGAGAAAGCTCTATCTAGATCTTTATATTTGCCTAAATGGAGTGTAATGATTTCCTTTGACTTCTTTTCCTCTCTGTTTTCATTTCCCTAGGTAGACAGACGGATGGATGATGAATAGGTAAATATACACACACATACACAAATACGTACAGGTCTATCCTTCAGGATATTATGAGATTACAGACAACTAAGAATGTTATGAAGGAGACAGACATGAAAATATGGAACTTGTGAGACCAAGTGTTTTAAGAAAGAGCCCACCAGAAGAGACTGAGGAGGGGTCAGAGACAAAGACCAGCAGAGGCAGTAGAAATACCTCAGAGAATACAAAGCAGGAACTACTTCCAAAAGGGAACATAAACATTAAAAAGTTTCAAGTGGAGTTTGCAAATGTCATCATTAACTTTTACAGTTGCAATTTTATATGAATCTTGTGATTTGGTGATTTAGACTCTCTCACACCAGTCTAAATTTTGAAGGAGGCAAGACTCATATATCTATGTTGCACATCCTTTACCTTCACTTTTCAGCATAAGTCCTGGCACATAGAAATCACACAGAAAAATAATGATATGAGAAATGATGCAAGGCATATACATTTGAGAGTGACATTAGAAGGGCTTTCAGAGACTTAAGGAGAGAACCAAACATCTGAGGTATCAACTGAACACAATATTGAAAAACCAAATCTAGAACAAGTTATAAGAAGAAAACTAGCAGGGATTGAGGCTTGTCATAAATAATGGAAGCAAAGTTTGACTCTGAAATCTGGGAGGTGGAATATTAAATTTCTCACTTTTGCTGAAAACATCCGATGTTCTCTTTCTCTGAGCTTATAGCACAGGTCAAGTTGTTGTTTGCTTCCTCAACTCTTTTTACTCTTCAAAAAGTCTTACCTCAGGAAATACAATGATGACTTTGTCATAGGTGTGCTTCAATACACGTAAAAAATAATGGGCTATATTCCAAGCGCTATTTACAGTATAGTATAGTATAACATAAACAGCCTCAAAATGAATAAAATATCAGAGAACTTGAATTATTAAAGTTTGATAAACATAAACAAAGATAGGGCAAGTATTCGCTTGGAACTAAGTTTCCTAAGATTTCACAATCCAGAGATTAAAAAACAGGTTTACTATTCCTTTGAATGTCAGAGTCAAGTAACACTATACTTTAAGATAAAGTTGAGTAAGTATTAATTTTTAAAAGTCCAATTGGCAAATAAAAGTGAAATTTTTATGAATTAGATTACTATATCTTTCACAGGGCCCAAAAAAGTAAATGAAAAGTTTTACCAAATAAAAATGCTTTACAAATGACAAAGATAAAGCCTAGAATTTGTAATCAAGACAGGGAGGAAAGAGAGCTGCTTGACAAAGAAGGAGGAATTAAATATGCTATCCACAGAAGTGAATCCTGCCTCTGAAAAAGCAGCAAGTCAGTGAATGGTGCTGGCAGTCACTCTATCCTTCTCAAAGGAAATGCTGATTCTCAAAAAAAAAAAAGACCTTGTCATGAAAAAGAGAAGCAGATGGAATAAGTTAAAAAAAAAAAAAACTATAAAACTATTATAGTAGAAAAATCTCCAAGCATTGAAAAATTTACTATCTGACATGATAATATTTCAAAGTCATGACTATTAGGTTGCATTTGTTAATCACTAATTTGTCTTTGGTATGAAATAATTCTCCATGGTCAAATAAAATATTTCTTGGCTTGTCAAGTATGTTAGTCAAACTACCCCATCCATTCTGGGGTCCTAGTTCTGGTTTACTAATTTCAATAAATACACTCAGTGCAATAATTCACTACTATAATTCTAATTAATTATTAACATAAGTTTTCTTTTCTTAATTTTCAAAGATTATTTTTTGTAAGCACATTTTCTTTTTTTAAAGAACATCAATAAATAAAAAAGAATAATTCTGCTTTGGCAGAGAAAAAATATATATACAATTCTAAAACTTAAAACCAGATTTTTCATACTCTTTATACCTAATTTTTGCCACATGAGACCTAATGATAGATCATAACCCAGATATTTAACGTTTTATCCAAATGTTGGACTAATACTTCCTGCCACATGTCTTCTCATTTACAGGTAGGCATATCTCATTAAAACTTGAGACTGAATATGATGTATGTGTTTTTACAGAAGGATATAGCAGCGAATTAAAGTGATGAGAGGAAATGAGGTTTACAAAGCCTGAAAACCAAACTTTAATGGCTCTCGCATGCCAAATAAAACGGGACTCTTATATTCAGTACCAATAAAAATGACTGTTATCATCATTCAGCATCAGACATAAGAAGATAATTTTATTTTGTCAGGAATCAGAGTTGAGACAAATATTCTGCTTTCTGCACAATCACTTTTCTGTATACTTGAAACTAACATAATATTGTAAATTAATTATACTTCAACTATGAAAAATCATTATTTGAAAGTACAATGGAAAATACTATGGTTTCTCTACTGCAAAGACAGATGAGGAGTTAAGGAAGAGCCAGGCAGATCAAATAAGTAGTTATTAAGAGTTTGCTAAATGCCTAGCATTTTGCAAAACGATGGAGGGGAAGGAAAAAAGAAATACAGAGTATGATCTCTGTTTTCAAAATTTCAGAATTTTCTTGGAGAAATCTATCCTAATATATAGAGAAGGAAGGTCTTTGCTAACACAGTTTGCATTTAATAGGCCCTGAAAATTGTGTATTAAATGAATGAAATGATAATGTTTGAGCAAAGACCACACATTAGAAAATGTTTACTAAGACAGTAATACATGGACAAGGTTTAAAATGCTTTTAGTAAATGCTTCTAAATAATTTTTCCATAAACAAAATGAAAACAGAGTTTGGCAGAATTTTTGCTTTGCTACTTAAAATGAAACCACAAAAAGCATCATTAATTAACCTTAATGATATATTCAATGTTTGATACAGTATTATCAATGATTGATAGTCATATTTCTATGACTATTGTCAATACTTTGTTTTTTCTAGATGTGACCAAGTTTACTATCCAGAAGAAAAGGAGAATTTCAAAAATAGTTAAAATTGGTCTTTTAAAGAAGGAAGTGCTTTACACTCTTCCTATTCAAAGAGTGGACAATGAACATGAAACATCAGAGTAGTTTATTTAAAATTGCAGACTCCAAGATACTGCTCCAAACACAAAATCAGAATCTAGATTTTAACAAGAGTTCCAAGTTATACGCATACCTACTAAAGTTTAAGAACACTGCTCTATATACTTCGTGTTCAAGGCATGTGTATGCATTTATAACAAATATAAGATTACTGATTAAGTGTAACTTTTGAATTCGACCTCTAAAAAATGGCTATAAACAGAGCAAGTAATTTTTTAGCTCTTATAATACAACCATAACTGTGCTAGCCCTAGTGAGGAACCCAAAGGAAGTATAACAAAGAACTCTGACATAAAATGCTACACAATCTAATTGAGCACATATAAAATAATCAGAATGTAATGGGTTGCTTACTTTTGACACGAGGACTATCAAATGCTATAGAATGTGTAAGAACAGAACAGATAAATATGAACTAGAAAAGTCACTTTGAGGGAGTAGAGGCAATTAGGTGCAGAAAAATTCCCTGAGAAAAAACCCTTGAAGGATTATCCTGAGTTCGATTTTATGGAAGCTGGTAAATGGGAGTCAGCTGCAGTTCTTAAAAAGCAATGACATGATAGCAATGTGAGTCTTAGAAAGATTAACAGAATGAAAAATATGTATTATTATAGGGATGAACTTGAGTCAGGAGATAGCCTAGAAGTTGAAGGTCAGAGCTGTCCATGTCAATTTGGGACTCATCACCTTGTAGGTGAGGTTAAGATTATAGAGGTGGATGGACTTACCAAGCATTAGGAGAAAAGCAGAGAGACCCAAGAACAGACATCCAGTTCAGTAAACATTCAGTGGACAGCTGTGCTCCCAGCATGGTGCTCAGCACCACTAAAACAATGATGACTAGAGTTTGGTTCTTGCCCTGCAGGGACCAACTCCATCATCAATGGTCTGGGACTTATGCAAAACGAAAAGGCAAGCAAGAGACAAAGGAGACACCAGAAGAGACAGTGAGGGACTATAAGAGCATAACAGCCAGAAATGCAAAGGAAGAGGGTTCTTAAGGACTATAGGTGACACCTAAATATCAAGGGAAGTAAGGATTTGGTATAAAATGAGTCTGAAACATTTTGAGGGAAAAACGAAGTATCAGTTTATGCATTCAAATCTCTAAATTGCTCTTTACTCTTCCAGGCTTCTCAATTTACAACCTAAACTTCAAGAAACTCCTCATGTAAAATTATTTGCTAAATAATACATGTTTGAAGAGGACAAATACTCATAGAATGGATATGTATCACTGTGCCTTTCCTGTGCTCCAAGATGTATCAAAACCACACACACACACACACACACACACACCCTACAGGCAACTTGTCATCTTCTATAACTGTCTAACTGCCAAATCCATGCCCAGGGATTTATTCTTTAAGAAACTTAAAATTGTCCATAAAGGAGGCTAAAAATAGTAGCAAAAGGGAAACTCAATGGTTTCCCTTGAAACATAGCAGGAGCTTTGCTTAAGTTTGGAAGGCTATAGATTTACTGTTTGCTTTTTATTTAAAATAACTAATACAAAATGGGAAAGTGCCTACTTTCTTGACATATGCTAATAACATAAAAGCCTTACCCAGAAGAAAATACACATTCAAGAAAATCACAGGTTACCTTGCTAGATGAAAAGATGTTATTTTGCTTATTCTTGGGCAACTTCTTCCTAAAACTTATATTTTTCATTTAGAAATGTAATTCTGGGACTCAGTGATGTCTAAATAAAATTTAGGGATACAGAAAATCCAAATGCATTAAAGATATGAGAAATTTTAAGGATTCTATCAGAAATACAAAGCCCAGGGTTTACCAAAGCATATCAACAAAATAGCATGTCTAGAAAGGAGAATAATGTCATTTTAATTGCTACAACTATAAGCAATACATGGTCTAATACATGATTTAATGTCCTATATTTACATTCACCAAATTAAACCAATAAAAATAAAAATGATTGATATTTACTGAGCAATTACTGAATATTTAAGTACTATATGCAAGTTTTACATATATTTATTTCATTCAATCCTGAGAACTACCCCTGGGAGATAGGGACAATTATTCTCCCTATTTTACAAATGAGAAGACAGAGGCACAGAAAGGTTATGAAATTAGCTCATCACTTACAAATAATAAAACTTTGAAATTAGTTAAGGAAATTAATTTAAAATTGCTATAGCTTTTATAGGTTCTACTGATGATATGTGGATGTGATATGTCATGGTCTACCATACTCATTTTTAACATTGTCTCTACATAACTGTAACTAAAACAAGTAATTGTGACATTGCCTTCCTGGTGGCTCAGTGGCAAAAGAAACTGCCTGCGATGCAGGAGACCTGTGTTTGATCCCTGGGTTGGGAAAACCCCCTGGAGAAGGAAACGGCAACCCACTCCAGTATTCTTGCCTGGGAAATCCCACAGATAGAGGAGCCTGGCGGCCTACAGTCCATGGGGTGGCAAAGAGTTGGACATGACTTAGCAACCAATCAGCAATAACAACTGTGACATACCTTTATCAAAAACACCTGGCAATCACTGATATAATCATATTCCAGGCCATCGAAAGAATGGTAATGCCGGTCCCCATATACTGTGCACACTGCTGGGCATGGGTAGTAGGTGCAGTTGAACATTCCTCGTCGACAAACACTGTCAGAACATAGTACCAACACTGTTACCTTTCCAAGAAACGTGGCTCTAGTTAGTATTTTTCAAGGAGCATAAGTATTGGAAGGTTTGTATTCAAGGGTATTCACTGAGCCAATAGCTCTTATAAATATGGCCAATTCTTTCTGATAACATTTTATCACAGTGATAGATAAGGCATATATTTACCACTCTGTCTTAAGACATTACAAACAAGCCTAGAAATTGTGCCTGGGTCACTTTGAAAACAGGTGATGGAATGAAAAACTAAACATACATCTGCCAGTCGCCAAAAAATTACAATGCTATCTCCCTTACCTGGGTCCATTTCAATACCTTTTGTTGTTGCTGTTCAGTCACAGACAGGACTTATGCACAAGCTTGAATTTTTATCCACATTTCAAGGGAATTGTATTTTAATTTTATTTTATGGTATTCTTTTGGATTATTTCCACACAGAATACTTTCCATCAAATATGACCTTCTCTTTGGAACATTTATTATTCATAAATTTGAGATATGTTTTTCCTATTATATTTTCAAATTGTCACAGTTCATTTTTTACTTCTTGGTCAAACAAACAGGTGTAAAAATAAGGATCCCCCTGTAGGTAGTAGCTTCTCATCAACTCTTGAAGGCCTTTAAAGTCTTATTTACTCAGACTTGGTTTGCTTTTGATGAAACTCATCACATTAAGTAAATACAAGATGACTGAAACCAGTACAATGTCTTAGAGAAGTTGTGAAATAAACAGATCTCATTACCAGGTATAGCATGGTGTAGCAATCACTTCTCCTGAGAGGTACTCCCAATCTTTCCAGATACAGGGACAGCTTTCAGGAATGTAACACTTTCCTTTGTGCTCTGCCATCCTTTCAAGTGAAGAAGCAAATGCTATTTAATATCAACTACTGATTTCAGTTTTTTAAAAAATCAGCAATCTTGTCATATTCAAAACCATCTATATTTGTTACAATAGTATGGAAGAGTCAAATCCAGTCTTTCTCCCCTATTTCACATCACAGAAATAAAGGCCAGGCAAATGACTGGATGCAATATTTTAAACTTTTTGCTATTGCTTAGTGCAATAAAAGGGAGATGGGAGCCTAAATTTCTGGGTAACATGAGATATTCTGAAAAGACAATTGAAGAGGAAATAAGGCTACCTTTCTTCAATATTTTCTTCAAATATTAACAAAGTCAGGAATCCTGACTTCTTGCCTCCTCTCCCAAATATAAATAATCACATGTGTTCCCCTAGTTCTCTGCTTCCTCACTCATAGTTCATCTAACACAGTAAAGTGAGTTTTTCTTCAGTGTGTATGCTGTCTACTCTAAGTTTCACTCCAAAAGACCATGACTATCCTGTTAATGGTTGTGTTCCAATGTCTAGCACAGAGTAGACACTCAGTTGTTGAGTAAAGGTGAAGGAGTGAAACTATCTATATAAATGATGCATCATCTCATTCAGTTTGCTTTCTTCCAGACAACAGTGCCCTAGAGCCCATAATTTCTCCCCTTAACCTTCCCAAACTTTCAGTCACTTTCCCCGAGCACAGCATCTTCTGCCTAGAAAACTAAGATTGTTTCTCATCACTAAAGATCCAATTTAGTGCATTCTTCTATGTACCAGGCTCCCTATACGTAGCAATCTATACAAACCTTTATTGGAGGATTCATCCAATGAACCGCAAGTAATTCATTAAATATCTTAGTGATTTCTAAACTAAGATATGATTCTAAACTAAGGCTCATTTGTACTTGAAAAACTGCTGGGACTATAAAAAGCCCCACAAAAACAAGTGATACCAGGCTTATTGTCCTAAAATAAGCCACCCAAGTCACATGGAAGTCAATCCAAATCATAGTACCATAAGCAACTTTATAATAGAAAGTTCTGTTACAAAATTATTTCTAAACAGTCACAAGACTCTTAGTAAATTCAAACTTTACTTCAATAAAACAAGAGAAGGTGGAAGAAAATTACTTTAAGTTTTTATAATAAAATTTGACCAGTAAATTAATTAATCATTGTTGAAATAAAAGTCAGAGAAGACACCAAATAGATATTTTCTAAAATAATAGCATCAACCACAAGCATATGAAACAAAATTAGGATGTAGTTTTATCTAATCAGCCATGCATCCCTGAGTCATAATCAAGCCAAATAAATGAAGTAATGTTGTAGGGTTCAATTAGTTTCCTATAACAAAGGTTTTATTTCCTTTGTCCTTTTTACTAAAATGCTCGTCTGCTCTATGGCCTGATTTCTACCTGCCTTTATTTTATCATGCAAGGCTTTGTTCTTTCACACTCCTTCTATGCCCTTTCTTTAATAAAGAGATTGATACAGTCCCAAGTTACTTCTCTCTTCAACCTCTTCAGATGGGGACCATTTAGACAAATGTGACTCTCCTGGGAAACAAACCACAAAGCCTCTCCCTTCTTTGCTCCTGGCTGATATGAATTGAGCTCAGAAATCACTTTGTGTGAATATGTTCACCGAGAAAGAAAGGGTGACCTGTTTGCCTTAGGAGGCCCTCCCTCCATGCACTACTTCTGTTCATCATCAGAAGGGGAGTGGGGGCCGATTCCACGTGTGCCAGATGCCATGAGTGCCTGCGAGGAAGTGAACAGCCACCAGACTCTGTACTTACCTTCCATGAGTACTAGGGATTTCTGCTACTAAATGAAATTTACAAAGGTAAGAGTAAATTATGCTGCCATAAAAGAAAAGTGAAAGAAAGTGAAACTCACTCAGTCGTGTCCGACTCTTTGTGATACCATGGAGTACACAGTTTATGGAATTCCCCAGGCCAGAATCCTGGAGTGGGTAGCCTTTCCCTTCTCCAGGGGATCTTCCCAACCCAGGGATCGAACCCAGGTCTCCCGTATTGCAGGCAGATTCTTTACCAGCTGAGCCACAGTGGAAGCCCGCCATAAAATAGTCACCCATATTTATTGAGTATACACACATGTGCACAACACACACACACACACACGCCACATTTCACAATGCTTGGTTGGGTCTTTAAAAGAACTTGCAGAAAAAGCATTCAGCTAATATCGACAGGGCTGGGATCTGAAATAGGTGTGTCTGAAGCCAGAGCTCCCACTGTTACCCACTGCCCTAAATAACCTCAACACACCACTTTATGTAACATCCACTAGATAAGGAAACTGGTATTAATAATATAACTTAACATCAACAACAGTAATAGCCAAGAGAGTATACAAAAGAGGGGCAGTCCCAAGATGGCAGAGGAATAGGATGGGGAGACCACTTTCTCCCCCACAAATTCACCAAAAGATCACTTGAATGCTAAGCAACTTCCACAAAATAACTTCTGAACACTGGTGGAGGACACCAGGCACCCAGAAAGGCAGCCCATTCTCTTCAAAAGGAGGTAGGACAAAATATAAAAGACAAAAGGAGAGACAAAAGAGTTAGGGACGGAGACCTGTCCTGAGGAGGGAGTCGTGAAGGAAGAGAAGTTTCCACACAGCAGGAAACCCTCTCACCAGTGGGTCTGAGGGGAGTTTGGAATCTCAGAGGACAACATAAATGGGGGGGTGAGGGGGAAGGGTCAGGGAGGGGGACACAAAACCCAGAGAATATGCGCCTAACTGTCACTCCCAGCAGAGAAGTAGCCCAGACGCTCGCATCCGCCACCCATGAGCGGGGGCTGAACAGGGAGGCACGCGCTGAGTTGCTTAGGGTAAGGACTGGGCCTGAATGCCTTGAGGACAATCTGAGGGAGCTAATGTAAGATAGCAACCCAAACTGCAGGATAGCCAGAGAGAGAGAGAAAATCATAGAGAGAGAGAACTTTCCCACAAAAGGCTCTAAACTAACGCAGCCTGGCCAGCTCACAGAACAAAGGATTGAGCCAATACCAAAAGAGAGTTAGCCGGCTGTGGACCAGCCTCTGGCCCCTCCACTCCACCCCACCCTCCCGCCCATGCCCTCTGCTGGAGGCGGAGAGGCATGTGTATGATAGCCAGAGCCTGAAGGCAAGGGGCAATCTTTGCCCCAGAGACGGCATCCTCCACCAAACTGTGAACAGGCTCCGAGTTGCTAACCAAGTCTTCCTGGGATCCTGGACGGTTGACATCTGCCAGGAGGGTCGCAGCCTGAGATCAGCTCCCCAGAGGAGACATACGGCACACCTGAGATGGTGCTTTTGCAGTGCACCTGGGCAACTGAGCAGCCAACCAGGAAGGTGATTAAGACGCATGGTTCTCCTGGGACAATGCGCTCACCAAGCACCTGGTTGCCTGAGCCACTCAAACCTGGGAAAGGCTCAAAACGCATACCCAACCAAGTCTGTGCCCTTGTGGAGTACCTGAGAACCTGAACCTGAGCAGCTTAGACCTGGGGAGTACCCGAGAACC
>ML663565.1:28339498-28417160 GCA_007570785.1 Antilocapra americana
CCTGAACCTGAGCAGCTTAGACCTGGGGAGTACCCGAGAACCTGAACATGAGCAGCTTAGACCTGGGGAGTGCATGAAACACAGGGTCTGCTTTGGACAGCACCCTTGCAGAGCAACTTGGAGCCTGAGCAGTGTAGACTCGGAAAGCACATGCCGACATGAGCTAGAGCAAGCCCAGTGTAGTCCACACACTGCAAGCACTCTTTACACACGCAAGTGATATTTCTTTGCAGTGTCCCTCCCTCCCCACAACATAACTCAACAAGTGAGCCTAAATAAGTGACCACCTTTGCCCCTTGTGTCAGGGTGGAAATTAGACACTGAAAAGACTCGCAAAGACAGGAAACCAAAATAAACAAAGAAGAGGGAACCGCTCTGGAAATGACAGGTGCAACAGATTAAAACCCTGTAGTTAACATTGACTAAGCATTAGAAGGGGCTTATAGACCTTGAGATTAAGTACAGACTAGAAAAAGGAACTATCTGAAACTGAACTGACCTCACACTGCCCTCAACAGCTCCAGAGAAATTCCTAGACATATTTTTACTATTATCATTAAATTAAAAAAGTTGTTTAATTTATCTTTATTACTCGTTTAATTTTCATTTTTATAACCTATTATTACCTTGCAAAAAAGGCCCTATTTTTAAAGCAAATTTCATATATATATATATATGTATTTTATAATTTTTGTGATTGATTTTATTTTGTATTTTTAATATTATATTTTTGAGAGTCTAAACTCTAGATTTTTAATCTTTGCTTTTTGGTATTTGTTATCAATTTTGTGACTTTAAGAATCTAATCTTCAGTATCCATTTTCACTTAGGGTGTGATTACTGGATTGATTGTTCTCTCCCCTTCTGACTCTTCCCCAGGTCACCTCTATCTCCTCCCTCCCCTTTCTTTCCTCTGCTTAACTCTGTGAATCTCTTTGGGTGTTCCTGGCTGTGGAGAACACTTAAGGAACTGATTACTGGTTAGATTGGCCTCTCTACTTTTGACTTCCCTCTTCTCCTCCTGGTCACCTCTATCTCCCTCCTCCCTCTTCTCTTCTCTGTGTAACTCTGTGAAACTCCCTGAGCCAGACTATGGAGAGCACACGGGGAATTGATTACTGGCTAGATTACTCTCTCCCCTTTTGACTCCCCCTCTTCTCCTCCTGGTCACCTCTATCTCCCTCCTCCATCTTCTTTTCTCAATGTAACTCTGTGAATTTCTCTGGGTGTCCCTCACTGTGGAGAATCTTTTTACCATTAATCTAGATGTTTTATCATCTGTGCTGTATGGATGGAGAAGTCTTGAGGCTACGGTAATAATAAGGCTGAAAGCCAGAGGCAGGAGGCTTAAATCCAAAACTTGAGAACACCAGAAAAATCCTTATTCCAAGGAACATTAATCGACAAGAGCTCATCCAAAAGCCTCCAACCTACACTGAAACCAGGCTCCACCCAAGAGCCAACAAGTTCCAGAGCAAGACATACCACACTAATTCTCCAGCATCCCAGCAACACAGCCCTGAGGATTAAAGCACAGGCTGCCCAAAGTCATGCCAAACCCACAGACACCCCAAAACTCTCTACTAGACACTTCATTGCACTCCAGAGAGAAGAGATCCAGCTCCACCCATCAGAACACGGACACAAGCTCCCTTAACCAGGAAACCTTGACAAGCCACTTGTCCACCCCCACCCACAGGTTGCAACCTCGACAATAAAGACGAGCCACAAACTTCCAGCCTACAGAAAGGCCACCTGAAACACAGCAATTTGAACAAAATGAAAAGGCAGAGTGCCCACCAAACCAAACAAAAGAGGAGGAGATAGGGAGTCTACCTGAAAAAGAATTCAGAATAGTGATAGTAAAGATGATCCAAACTCTTGAAAACAAAATGGAGTTACAGATAAACAGACTGGAGACAAGGATTGAGAAGATGCAAGAAATGTTTAACAAGGACCTAGAAGAAATAAAAAGGAGTCAATCAATAACGAATAATGCAATAACTGAGATCAAAAACATTTTGGAGAGAACCAACAGTAGAATAACTGAGGCAGAAGGTAGGCTAAGTGAGGTAGAAGATAGAATGGTGGAAATAAATGAAGCAGAGAGGAAAAAGAATGAAAAGGAATGAGGACAACCTCAGAGAACTCTGGGACAATGTTAAATGCCCCAACATTCAAATCATAGGACTCCCAGAAGAAGACAAAAAGAAAGGCCATGAGAAAATACTTGAGAAGATAACAGTTGAAAACTTCCCTAAAATGGGGAAGGAAATAGCCACACAAGTCCAAGAAACTCAGAGAGTCCCAAACAGGGTAAACCCAAGGTGAAACACCCCAAGACACATATTAATCAAGTTAATGAAGATCAAACACAAAGAACAAATATTAAGAACAACAAGAGAAATGCGATAAATAACACACATAGGGATCCCCATAAAGATAACAGCTGATCTTTCAATAGACACTCTTCAGGCCAGAAGGGAATGACAGGACATACTTAAAGTGATGAAAGAGAAAAACATACAACCCCAATTACTATACCCAGCGAGGATCTCATTCAAATATGAAGGAGAAATCAAAAGCTTTACAGACAAGCAAAAACTGAGAGAATTCAGCACCACCAAATCACCTCTTCAACAAATGCTAAAGGATCTTCTCTAGACAGGAAACACAGAAAAGGTTTATAAACTCAAACCCAAAACAACAATGTAAATAACAATGGGATCACACTTATCAACAATTACGTTAAATGTAAATGGGTTGAATGCCCCAACCAAAAGACAAAGACTGGCTGAATGGATACAAAATCAAGACCCCTATACATGCTATCTATAAGAGACCCACCTCAAAACAAAGGACACATACAGACTAAAAGTGAAGGGCTAGAAAAAGATATTTCATGCAAATGGAGAACAAAAGAAAGCAGGAGTAGTAATACTCATATCAGATAAAATGACTTTTAAATTATTTCAAAGTAAAGGCAGTGAAAAGAGACAAAGAAGGAAACTACATAATAATCAAAGGATCAATCCAAGAAGATATAACAATTATAAAAATATATGCACCCAACATAGGAGCACCACAATACGTAAGGCAAATGCTAACAAACATGAAAGGGGAAATTAACAGTAACACAATAACAGTGGGAGGCTTTAATACCACACTTACACCTATAGATAGATCATCCAAACAGAAAATTAGCAAGGAAACACAAACTTTAAATGATACAATGAACCAGTTAGACTTAATTGATGTCTATATGACATTTTACCCCAAAACAATGAATTACAGCTTTTGCTTGAGTGCAAAAAGAGCATTCTCCAGGATAGACCACATCCTGGGACATAAATCTAGCCTTGGTAAATTCAAAAAAACTGAAATCATTTCAAGCATCTTTTCTGATCACAATGCAGTAAGATTAGAAGTCAACCTCAAAGAAAAGAAGTACAAGCATATGTAAACCCATGGTGATATCATGACAATGTATGGCAAAAACAATTAAAAAAATAATAAATAAGAAGTACAAAAGGCAAAATGTTTACCTGAGGAGGCCTTACTAATAGCTGTGAATAGAGAAGTAAAAGGCAAAGAGGAAAGGGAAAGATATACCCATTTGAATGCAGAGTACTAACGAATAGAAGGAGAGATGAGAAAGCCTTCCTCAGTGATCAGTGCAAAGAAAGAGAGGAAAACAATAGAATGGGAAAGACTACAGACCTCTTCAAGAAAATTAGAGATACCAAGGGGATATTTCATACAAAGATGGGCACAATAAATGACAGAAATGGTATGGACCTAAGAGAAGCAGAAGATATTAAGAATAGGTGGCAAGAATACATGTAAGAACTGTACAAAAAAGATCTTCATGACCCAGATAATCAAAATGGTGGCATCACCAACCTAGAGCCAGACATCCTGGAATGTGAAGTCAAGTAGGAAGCATCACTATGAACAAAGCTAGTGGAGGTGATGGAATTCCAGTTGAGCTATTTCAAATCCTAAAAGATGCTTTTAAAGTGCTGCAGTCAATATACCAGCAAATTTGGAAAACTCAGCAGTGGCCACAGGACTGGAAAAGGTCAGTTTTCATTCCAATCCCAGGGAGAGGCAATGCCAAGGAATGTTCAGACTACCAAACAATTGCACTCGTCTCACACTCTAGTAAAGTAATGCTCAAAATTCTCCAAGCTAGGCTATGAACTTCCAGATGTTCAAGCAGGATTTAGAAAAGGCAGAGGAACCAGAGATCAAATTACCAACATCCGCTGGATCATCAAAAAAGCAAGAGAGTTCCAGAAAAATATCTACTTCTGCTTTAATGACTATGCCAAAGCCTTTGACTTTGTGGACCACAACAAACTCTGGAAAATTATTCAAGAGATGGGAATACCAGACCACCTGACCTGTCTCTTGAGAAATCTGTTATACAGGTCAGGAAGCAACAGTTAGAACCAGATATGGAACAAAAGACTGGTTCCAAATAGGAAAAGGAGTATGTCAAGGCTGTATATTGTCACCCTGCTTATTTAATTTATATGCAGAGCACATCATGGGAAACACTGGCCTGGATGAAGCACAAGCTGGAATCAAGATTGCTGGTAGAGATATCAATAACCTCAGAAATGCAGATGACACCACCCTAATGGCAGAAAGTGAAGAAAACTAAAGAGCCCCTTGATGAAAGTGAAGGAGGAGAGTGAAAAACTTGGCTTAAAATGCAACAGTCAGAAAACTAAGATCATGGCATCTGTTCCCATCACTTAATGGTAAATAGACGGGGAAAAAATGGAAACAGTGACAGACTTTCTTTTTGGGGGCTCCAAAATCACTGCAGATGGTGATTGAAGCCACAAAATTATAAGATGCTTGCTCATTGTAAGAAAAGTTACGACAAACTTACACAGTCTATTAAAAAGCAGAGACATTACTTTGCCAACAAAGGTCAGTCTAGTCAAAGCTATGGTTTTTCCAGTAGTCATGTATGGATGTGAGAGCTGGACTATAAGAAAGCTGATTGCCAAAGAATTGATGCTTCTGAACTGTGGTGTTTGAGAAGACTCTTGAGAGTCCCTTGGACTGCAAGGAGATCCAACCAGTCAATCCTAAAGGAACTCAGTCCTGAATATTCATTGGAAGGATTGATGTTGAAGCTGAAACTCCAATACTTTGGCCACCTGATGCAAAGAACTGACTCTTTTGAAAAGACCCTAATGCTGGGAAAGATTGTAGACAGGAGAAGAAGGGGATTACAGAGGATGAGATGGTTGGATGGCATCACTGACTCAATGGACATGAGTTTGAGTAAACTCTGGGAGTTGGTGATGGACAGTAGTCTTGGGATGCAGCAGTTCATGGGTCGCAAAGAGTTGGACATGACTGAATGACTGAACTGAACTTATAGGATAAAAACTATTAAAAATACAAATATATGGAGGCTAAACAACACACTTCTGAATAACCAACAAATCACAGAATAAATCAAAAAAGAAATCAAACTATGCATAGAAACAAATGAAAATGAAAACACAACAACCTATTGGACTCAGTAAAAGCAGTGCTAAGGGGAAGGTTCCTAGCAATACAAGCTTACCTCAAGAAACTAGAAAAAAATCAAATAAATAACCTAACTTTACACCTAAAGCAACTGGAAAAAGAAGAAATAAAGAACCCCAGAGTTAGTAGAAAGAAAGAAATCATAAAAATTAGGGCAGAAATAAATGAAAAAGAAACAAAGGAGACAATTGCAAAAGTCAACAAAACTAAAAGCTGGTTCTTTGAAAAGATAAATAAAATAGACAAGCCATTACCCAGACTCATCAAAAAAAGGAGGGGGGGAGAGAAGACTCAAATCAACAAAATTGGAAATAAAAATGGAGAAATCACAACAAACAATACAGAAATACAAAGGATTGTAAGAGACTGCTGTCAGCAACTATATGACAATAAAATTGACAACTTGGAAGAAATGGAAAAATTCTTAGAAAAGTATAACCTTTCAAAACTGAACCAGGAAGAAATAGAAAATCGTAACAGGCCCATCATAAGCATGGAAATCAAAACTGTAATAAAAAAATCTTCCAACAGACAAAAGCCCAGGACCAGATGGCTTCACAGCTGAATTCTACCAAAAATTTAGAGAAGAGCTAACACATATCCTACTCAGACTCTTCCAGAAAATTGCAGAGGAAGGTAAACTCCCAACTCATTCTATGTGGCCACCATCACCCTCAAACCAAAACCAGACAAAGATGCCACAAAAAAAGAAACCTACAGGCCAATATCACTGATGAACATGAATGGAAAAATCTTCAAAAAATTCTAGCAAACAGAATCCAACAGCATATTAAAAAGGTCATGCATCATGACCAAGTGGGCTTTATCCCAGGGATGCAAGGATTCTTCAATATCCACAAATCAATCAATGTGATACACCACATTAACAAATTGAAAGATAAATACCATATAATTATTTAAATAGATGCAGAGAAAGCCTTTGACAAAATTCAGCACCCATTTATGATAAAAACCCTCCAGAAGGCAGGCATAGAAGGAATAGACCTCAACATAATAAAAGCTATATATGACAAACCCACAGCAAAGATTATTCTTAATGGTGAAAAATTGAAAGCATTTCCCCTACAGTCAGGAACAAGAAAAGGGTGCCTTCTCTCTCACCACTACTACTCAATGTTGTTTTAGAAGTTTTAGCCACAGAAATCAGAGAAGAAAAAGAAATAAAAGGAATCCAGATTGGAAAAGAAGTAAAACTCTCACTCTTTGTGGATGTCATTATTCTCTACATAGAAAACCCTAAAGACTCTACCAGAAAATTACTAGAATTAATCAATGAATATAGTAACGTTGCAGGATATAAAATTAATACACAGAAATCTCTTGCATTCCTATACACTAACAATGAGAAAACAGAAAGAGAAATTAAGGAAACAATCCTATTCACCATTGCAACGAAAAGAATAAATACTTAGGAATAAAGCTACCTAAAGAAACAAAAGACCTATATATAGAAAACTATAAAACACTGAAGAAAGAAATCAAAGATGACACAAATAAATGGAGAAATATACCATGTTCATGGATCAGAAGAATCCATATAGTGAAAATGAGTATACTACCCAAAGCAATCTATAGATTCAATGCAATCCCTATCAAGCTATCAATGGTATTTTTCACAGAACTAGTACAAATAATTTTACAATTTGTATGGAAATGCAAAAACCCTCAAATAGCCAAAGCAATCTTGAGAAAGAAGAATGGAACTGTAGGAATCAACTTGCCTGGCTTCAGGCTATACTACAAAGCTACAGTCATCAAGACAGTATGGTACTGACACAAAGACAGAAATACAGATCAATGGAACAAAATAGAAAGCCCAGAGATAAATCCATGCACCTACCTCATCTTTGACAAAGGAGGCAAGAACATACAATGGAGAAAAGACTATCTCTTCAACTAGTGGTGCTGGGAAAACTTGTCAACCGCCTGTAAAAGAATGAAACTAGAACACTTTCTAACACCAAACACAGAAATAGACTCAAAATGGATCAAAGATCTAAATGTAAGACCAGAAACTATAAAACTCCTAGAGGAAAACATAGACAAAACACTCTCTGACATAAATTACAGCAGGATCCTTTATAACCCACCTCCCAGAGTAATGGAAATAGAAGCAAAAATAAACAAATGGTACCTAATTAAACTTAAAAACTTTTGCACAACAAAGGAAACTATAAGCAAGGTGAAAAGGACAGCTTTCAGAATGGGATAAAATAATAGCAAATAAAGCAACTGACATAGAATTAATTTCCAAAATATATAAGCAGCTCATGCAGCTCAATACCAGAAAAATAAATGACCCAATCAAAAAATGGGCCAAAGAACTAAACAGACATTTCTCCAAAGAAGGCATACAGATGGCTAACAGACACATGAAAAGATGCTCAACATCACTCATTATCAGAGAAGTGCTAATAAAACCACAATGGAGTACCATCTCACACCAGTCAAAACGGCTGCTATCAAAAGTCTATAAACAATAAATGCTGGAGATTGTGTGGAAAAAAGGGAACCCTCTTATACTGTTGGTGAGAATGCAAACTAGTACAGCCACTATGGAGAACAGTGTGGAGATTCCTTCAAAAACTGGAAACAGAACTGGAAACAATCCCACTGCTGGGCATACACACAGAGGAAACCAGAATTGAAAGAGACAGGTGTACCCCAGTGTTCATCGCAGCACTGTTTACAATAGCTGGGACATGGAAGCAACATATCTGTCCATTGGCACATAAATGGAATTTAGAAAGATGGTAATAATGACCCTATATGCAAGACAGCAAAAGAGACACAGATATAAAGAATAGACTTTTGGACTCCATAAGAAAAGGCAAGGGTGGGATGATTTGAGAGAATAGCATTGAAACATGTATATTACCATATGTGAACTAGGTTGCCAGTCCAAGTCCGATGCATGAAACAGGGAACTCAAAGCCGGTGCACTGGGACAACCCAGAGGGATGAGACAGGGAGGGAGGTGGGACGGGGCCTCAGGATGGGGGACACACGTATATCCATGGCTGATTCATGTCAATGTATGGCAAAAGCCACTACGACATTGTAAAGTAATTAGCCTCCAATTAAAATTAATTAATTAATTAATTTTAAAAGAAAGAATATACAAAAGAAATGCACTTTGAGTATTTTGAATGCAAAGTGGCTCACTATCATTTTCCCAAAATCACAATTGTATCGGGGATCAATGCTAAGCCCATCCTGAAATGAGTTCTCCCCTCAATTCACTGCATTACTTTAATTATATCATGTACACAACATACTTTGACATTATTTAGTCACGTGTACTATGTGGCATGCATCTCACACATATGTGATATGTCCCATAAGCACAAACAACTACAGCAGTAATCTAGTTACCAGTTCAGAGCTAACCAACAATCAGAACACAATTTTAGCTATTTCTATAAATAATGTTTTAAGTGCTCTTGTGTTTTCTATCAAATCCTAAACATTCTGTATTATCAAGAAAAATAAGATGCTTACCCTGGAGCACAAACACAGCCACTTATGCAGGGTGATGATGGGGCGCAAGTGAAGTTCATAGCCAGATTTGTACATGTAGTTTCACAATTTATACCACCAGCAGGTAATTCAGGGTCAGGAAACCTACAGTCGAAATACTGTTTTCCCTCAGGGCAGATGTGAACTTTAGGAACAAGGCACAGACAAAATATGTTTAACTTTGTATTTGCTCCAAATACGCAATCACATTTACATGCGTTTATCATCAAAACACAACTAACTACAGAACACTGTATATTTCACCAGTAATAATTGATGAGCCCAGTAATAACTGATGTTACTCTATGATGTTTGGTTCATGAGCGTAAATCATTCTCTAGCCAGATTTCCTTTAATTACCTAAATTTCTAAAATCTATTTCAAGTTTGGAAACTTTAGCTGCCTTCCATAAGAAAGCAACTAAACAATTAGTATACACCTTCCTGAGATCAAGAAACAGGGTATTTTGATTAACTTGAACATATATTATCATTTTTTGCAGACTGACACTACCGTATGTTTAAACTTCTACAAAGCTATGTGTTTACAACAAACACGTGATACTTTTAGATCTTGCTTCACCCCTGAGTCACTATTTATGTTACTCCTTCCTGGTGGCTCAGATGGTAAAGGATCTGCCTGCAACGCAGAAGACCCAGGGAACCGGGGATTGAACCTGGGGTCCCTGGTCTCAAGATCCCCTGGAGGGGGCATGGCTACCCCTTGTAATCTGTCCAGTATTCTTGCCTGGAGAATTCCATGGACAGAGGAGCCTGGCGGGCTACAGTCCATGGGGCCACAAAGAGTCAGAGATGACTGAGCGACTAACACCTTTCACTATTATGTGGAAGTGTGGAAAATGGGCATAATTAGAGGGGCCATATATTGCTCTGGAAAGCTTTTGAGTTGAGAGGGATTACCACCCAAAGGAATCTTGGGGACTCCTCTGCAAGAAGCCTGGCCGCCTGGGCTTCCTTTTCTTCAATACCGAGCCACCCAATGCAGATGAGTCAAGGCGGGGAGGGCCCCGCAGCTCCCAAATATGTGTGCAGTCCATGAGCATACCCTGTAAATAAGCCCTAGACAGCCTGAATCCTGATAAACTGAATCAAGGACACATAATTAATTCAAAGCTAATTTAGAAAATATATAACCAACACGATAATGTAAAGAAAATAATAAATAAATAAAATAGAAAATATATAACTGTGCCAATAAATAACAAAGCCATAGCTCACAATTGGTTTTATCAGCCTACACTCCTGCTGTCCATTCAAATCAACAGAAGGTAGCTTTGTTTAGTATTTGCCTAGAATTTCTCCATAGTGACCATAAATTTGAGGCTTTCTGTGTGGTGAAAAATAAATAATATAAAGAGTCTCCTAATATACATGACCTTCAGGGGTGACATGTGATCATAATATGATATTTTCAAAAGAGATGGAAGTCATGTCATTTTACATACTGTTGTTAATCGATTGCTGCTGGTCCTAAAGCTTTGCTACTTAAAATGTAGCCCTGAACCTAGTAGCATTAGCATCACTTTGGCCATCAACAGAAATGTTTCAGGCATCACCCTGACCTACTGAGTCAGAACCAATGTTTTAACAAGATCCCTAGGATTTTTGTGTGTACATTTGGAATCTAAGAATTGCTGGTCTGGAGTAGGGTTCCCAACTGCTGTTGCACAAGTGACTTCCAACGGGTGCCTGGATACATATCCCTAAAGCATTTGGTGGACCTGAGGTGGTGCTGGGAGAGGGAGCATCAGGCAGCATCCCTGGGTTGATCAGCTCTACCCTAAGCAGCCTTACAGGTTCACCCCACGCTGTCCAACAAATATTATAATTCCGGAGGTGAAAAAGTTAGGAAGCACCAGAGCACCATGTAGAAAAGCGTTCCTAAGGCTGTTCCTCCGTGTGCATTGGCAAGGAGGGCTGTGATGAATTCATAACTTCTGCCCCAAGAGCAGGGACAGTACTAGAGCCTCCTTCTAAGGAAAACATCTACCTAGATCTTACCAGGAGAGGGCGTTGCTAACTCATCACATTTCACAGTCCCATTTGAACACTGGCTGGTAGAAGAAAACAGATAGTTAATTCATGAAACAAACCTCAAGACTTTTCTGTTTAAAAAAACAATATAACATGAAAGAATTGACAAGTAAGATTTTTTTCCCAGAAGTTTTTGTAAAGAGGTTATTGGTTTAGAACTGATTTGAAGAGAGCTATTTCAGTTCAACACATTTTTATCAAACACTGATGTATGTGTGAGGCACTGTGATTAACATGGGGAATTCAAAGACCAAAATTCTTAGTCTTTGCCCAAGTGCCTACTATGTTCCAGTAGGAGTGAAAGACATACAAATAAATAATTGAGCCAGTGTGACATGAAATATACAAATGTTTAAGATATATTAACACAAATAAAGCACGTAACCATGTTTCAAAATCTGTTAGCAACTGACATTAGGGCAGTCAAAGAAGATAAAGTCCGCAAAATTTTGAAGACAGGATGGAGGTTACAATATAGATAAAGTAGGAATGTTGTCACGCTGAGTGAAGATGTAGTAAAAAGTCAGGTAGGGGTGACAGAGTGCCATGTGGGACGTAACCGGAGAGGCAGGCAGCAAAGCGTCACAGGTCAGCTTCTGTTAGGACACTCAGGCTTTATCCCTGCAGTGAGTCACCAAAGACCTTAAACAGAGATGTGATATCGCTGGTTTGAATTCTAGAAAAGTCATTCTGGCAGCAGCATGGAAGAGACAGTGGAGTCACACCTTACAACCTGAGTTCCAAAGTCAGGGCATAAAACAAAAACCAAATTCAGGCAATATGAATCGTGAAAATCCCTTAAGGAGTTATCATGATAAGGACAGATTTTTACACCAATTCTCAATAAGCCCAACATAAACAGTTTTGCCTCCAGCTCTGGACTGGAGATCATGTTTTCTATTTTTGAGCCCAGATGAAGAAGCTGACTAACAGAGAAGGGCCATGTCATACCAAAGATATGCTTCTTCCTCGTCTAACACTAGGATGACCCTCAGAAATATGACTCACACTGTGAATGGCAGAGAGCAACTGAGACACAGGAATCTCAGGTCACAGAACCAGGCCTTTCATATCATACTGATTCTGGGATACGGGCTTTTGAAGAGGAATGGCAAATGAGACCATGAGACTAATTTAATTTTTTTCTCACTGAGATGGGAAGGTTCCTTTGTTTTTGCCATGTTTACTTAAATTCAATTATGTTAAATTTAAGAGCAATATGACATCTTGGTAGAATGGAAGGAGACAAAACTAAAGACAAGAAGATCAAGTAGAAACATCCAGGGAGGAGATGCTGAGAGACATTGCTAGGACCGTGGTGATAGAAAGGAGGAAATGGATTTCAACTGTATGGAGAAAATGAAACCCAAAGTCATTGGGAGTATGTTGGGTAGGGGTGTTGAAGAAGAGGAAAGCGTCAGAGATGGCTCCCAGATTTACTGCTTGGGAAACTATGGCTAATAGTACAACCCACTGTAGATCGAGCCAGCAGCTGGTTGCCTTTGCATCTCGACTGAGGGAAAGGGAGGGAGATGCACATAACAGTAAACACAAACAGTGCACAAACAATATTCTGCCATGGATACAAAATGAGCTGCAAAGCCAAACAGACAACAGGGCAAGCCCTGCAGAGCCAGGCTGTCCAGGAATGAACCCTGGCTTTGTTTCCAGGGTGCTTAACTGTCTGCGCCTCCTTTCCTCACTTGTACACAGGGGCTGTAGAAACTACACCTGTCTCTTAGGGTTAGAGTGACGGGTGTTTTAACAGACACAAAACTCTTAGAATGATACCAGGACTACAGAAAGTGCACAGGAAAGGACAGACATGATTATTGTTGTGGTTCTTATTACTATCATCTCACGTCTGTTCTCATCTGTGGGTTCCTATGGGGCAACTAAAAGGAGGTTAGGCATTGGATATGGGTCTGTGAGGACGGCTGCACGGACACATCTGCATTTTTAACAGGTTACAACTCGAAGGAGTGTTTTCTTATGAAGAAGCATTTTCTCACTAGAATGGCTGTCCTTTGGGAGACAGCGCTGTGACTCCAGAGGGTGACATGGAGAATTCCAATTTGAAGTTGCATTTTCTGAGCCAATGGATGAGCCCCAAAACTAAAACGCCTCAGTAGCTTACAGCATTTGACCATTCATCTCACCCTTGACTATCACTTGAGAACTAAGGGTGAGAGTCATCTCACCCTTAACTATTGAGAACCGATCAGAGGCA
The DNA here is from genome assembly GCA_007570785.1 of Antilocapra americana. Taxonomy (NCBI): domain Eukaryota; kingdom Metazoa; phylum Chordata; class Mammalia; order Artiodactyla; family Antilocapridae; genus Antilocapra; species Antilocapra americana. The sequence goes on from ML663565.1 coordinate 28,352,879, forward strand.
TTCCATTTCACTGTTTGACACTTTAACTCATAGCTCTTTTCTGCAGTTATGAGCACAGACTTCAGCATTCCATGTTGAAATGAAATATAAATATGTGTGTGTGGTTTGATGTATATTATATATGTATATATTTGGGTTAAATGTATATAAATGTCATACATATGGTTTAAAAGTTTACATATTAAGGTCATCTGTATTTTTCAAATTACGGATGTCATAGTTCAATTTATGGATTTGTTTAAGGAGTTATATCACTCCATGTTATTTGTCAAGAACAATCACCATTACTGAAATCTACCATAAGCCAGAGGGTGTTGGGATGAGCTCTCCGGGTTGGTAAATACTGCCTCTGTAATGACACCGGCAGTGAAATCTGTAAGGGGGAAAAAAAGGTTAAATTAACAAAATAGGATATGTTTAAGAAAAAAACAACACTGAAATTCAAGCAGACCACATCCTGTATTTGTAATCTTAAGGCACAGTCTAGCAATGACATTACTGTACATAATCCCATGCAATTCTGTTAAACAAATGTGAAATCTCATGCAGCTTTAGATTTTGTTTCCCAAAACTCATGCTCTGTATTGCTTTAGTCACAGTACAGACTGTGCTGTCTTTGTCACACAAATGGCCCTGGAGGCACTTCAGAGAAACACAACCAATATATCATGCAACCCTATGTAGACGACAGTCTTTATGTCATGTGAGATTTGAGAAATTTCTGAATGCTGAGAGACATTACAATCCTGCTGCTACAATTTGCTACATGACAGGGAAACATAAACCTTGCTGTTATTATTATTGATACGGCAAAAGCACTGGGAATGAACTTCAGGATTACTCATCAAAGATTTCTTAGCTCTCTCTGTAGTGATTTGTGAGCACATACAGGGTTAACAAAAAAATAAATAAGAGTAAAGATATTAAGAAATATTAAAGAAACAACTCACAAGCAGATCCTTGCATATATGCACACTTATTTTATGGAAAAAGTGACATTTAATAGTGGGAACAAATTTATGGTTCTGAGTCGATTAGATTAAAAAAAGGCGGGAAGAGAGACAGGCATGACAGCCCATTTACCCTGTAAGGGAGAAAGAGATTAAAACCTGGATGCTGTCAACCCATTTCCGGGACGTACATGGGCACACAGAAGCTAAGTGTGTCTTCATAGTATTTGCCTTCGGGACAGTTGCAGCCTTCAGCGCAGTCATCGGGACAGTGCTCCGGGGAAGAGAGGGAGATGCAGGAGCGGCGGCAGAAGGAGGAGCAGTGATGGTACATCATGCCTTTCTGACACACCACCCCTGAGGAAGAAGAAGCGGCAGTTGAGAAGGATCTCCACAGGGCCCAGAGCGTTGTATGCTGGGCGATAAGTCTATGATGGACACAAATCAGGAAAGATCTTCCACATCAATAAACCGAGAACATCACTGAACGCTATATCATAAATAAATAAACAGATAATTCTTTGCCTCAAAAGAAGTATAACCAAAGAATAAAATTTCTATGTAAACTATATTTAAGTGTGACATTTCATAACATTCTTTAACAGCCTGTGCTGTAATTTTCTTAATATATTTAAGGTATTTTATCTGTCTAAATAAACCTACTGTCCTCACATTTTAAACTTGTTTAATGCTATGTTGGCACCATTTTCTTTAGGACATTATTTAATCCTGAGAAAACTTTGTCACCTACAAGTAACACAAAACTGGATTTTATTGATCTATACTCACAGATGCTGTTTTTAAATCATGTTTATATCTTTTGCTAAATCCTTCCAATTTCTCTTTAGAAAAAAACTGGATTGATTACAGTAGGCAAACTAAAATATTCTAAAAAACACACTTGCACAGATGCCTCAGAAGTGCCGGGTAAAACAACTGAAATAATGTTAATTGTACAACTGATCTGGTGAGGAAAAAAGACAGGGGTGGACGGTAACTTCTTTGGATGCCAGAGGTAAAGAGAGAAAAAAATGTCTAAAACTTTAGAGAAAGTGAGGGTGGGTCGCAATGATTTTCAACCCTATATTTAACTCTCAAGGAAGTGGAAAATGAAAGTTGGTCCTTTTCAAGGCGAGTAACTGGTAGGCTCTTAAGTGATACCTCCAAAAAAATCAAGTAACTCAGTTGAAAAGATGGACTACAGCAGAGGTCAGCAAACTTTTTTTGGAACGAACTAAATCGTTTGAAACAACGGCAAGGAGAGATAAGAAAGCCTTCCTCAGTGATCAATGCAAAGAAATAGAGGAAAACAATAGAATGAGAAAGACTAGAGATCTCTTCAAGAAAATTAGAGATACCAAGGGAACATTTCATGCAAACATGGGCTCAATAAAGGATAGAAATGGTAGGGACCTACAGAAGCAGAAGATATTAAGCAGAGGTGGCAAGAATACACAGAAGAACTGTACAAAAAAGATCTTCATGACCCAGATAATCATGATGTTGTGATCACTCACCTAGAGCCAGACATCCTGGAATGTGAAGTCGAGTGGGCCTTACAAAACATCACTATGAACAAAGCTAGTGGAGGTAATGGAATTCTAGTTGAGCTACTTCAAATCCTGAAAGATGATGCTGTGAAAGTGCTGCACTCAATATGCCAGCAAATTTGGAAAACTCAGCAATGGCCACAGGACTGGAAAAGGTCAGTTTTCATTCCAATCCCAAAGAAAGGCAATGCCAAAGAATGTTAAAACTACTACACAATTGTACTCATCTCACATGCTAGCAAAGTAATGCTCAAAATCCTCCAAGGCAGGCTTCAACAATACGTGAACCATGAACTTCCAGATGTTCAAGCTGGATTTAGAAAAGGCAGAAGAACCAGAGATCAAATTGCCAACATCTGCTGTGTCATCGAAAAAGCAAGAGAATTCCAGAAAAACATCTACTTCTGCTTTATTGACTACACCAAAGCCTTTGACTGTATGGATCAAAAAGAACAGTGGAAAATTCCTAGAGATGGGAATACCAGACCACCACCTTACCTGCTTCCTGAGAAACCTGTATGCAGGTCAAGAAGCAACAGTTAGAACCGCACATGGAACAACAGACTGATTCAAAATTGGAAAAGGAGTACGTCAAGGCTGCATATTGTCACCCTGCTTATTTAACTTATATGCAGAGTACATCATGAGAAATGCTGGGCTGGATGAAGCACAAGCTGGAATCAAGATTGCCAGGAGAAATATCAATAACCTCAGATATGCAGATGACACCACTCCATGGCAGAAGGTGAAGAACAAAAGAGCCTCTTGATGAAGGTGAAATAGATGAAAAAGTTAGCTTAACATTCAACATTCAAAAAATGAAGATCATGGCACCAGGTCCCATCACTTCGTGGCATATAGATGGGGAAACAATGGAAACAGTGACAGACTTTATTTTTTTGCACTCCAAAATCACTGCAGATGGTGACTGCAGCCATAAAATTAAAAGACGCCTGTTTACCTTGGAAGGATAGCTATGACCACCTGAGACAGCATGTTAAAAAGCAGAGACAGTACTTTGCCAACAAAGGTCCATCTAGGCAAAGCTCTGGTTTTTCCAGTAGTCATGTATGGATGCGAGAGTTGGGCCATAAAGAAAGCTGAGCGCCAAAGAATTGATGCTTTTGAACTGTGGTGTTGGAGAAGACTCTTGAGAGTCCCTTGGACTTCAAGGAGATCCAACCAGTCCATCTGAAAGGAAATCAGTCCTGAATGTTCACTAGAAGGACTGAGGATAAGCTGAAACTCCAATACTTTGGCCACCAGATGCCAAGAAGTGACTCATTGGCAAAGACTGTGATGCTGGGAAAGACTGAAGGCGGGAGGAGAAGGGGATGACAGAGAATGAGATGGTTGGATCGCATCACTGACTCGAAGGACATGAGTTTGAGCAAGCTCTGGGAGTTGGTGATGGACAGGGAAGCCTGGCGTGCCGCAGTTCATGGGGTCACATAGAGTCGGATACAACTGAGCAACTGAACTCAACTGAAATGGTGAAGAGTTTCAACCTTTCAGGCCATACAGTCCCTGTTACAACTACCCAGCTCTGCCCTTGTAGCTAAATATGCAAACATATGGGGAGTAAAATTTATTTACAAAATACAGGAAGCCCAAAAGTTTAATTTGCCAACTTCTAGATGAGAAGAAATCTGCTCATAATTCAGGAGATGCCAGGATAGCTACACTCTAATTTTGCTTCTGGTAAAAATAGTCAAAAGCTATTGTCTTATCTAACAGAGCTCCAGTTCTAAGAAGTAAAATAATCTCCCATTTTTTTTTTCATGTTGACACATCATATTAGTATTTCAAATAACTTAAGCAAATGTTGACATTTTATTGAAAACTAACAGTAATTACAAATGCAAAACTCTCTGAAGTGCTGTTTGATCATCTTCACCAGTGCCACTGCCATCATACTCACCACAGAACGAAATCTGAGCTCTGAACTCGATGGGAATGCCACGCTGGCCACAGAGGTAGGCGTAGTGGGCAAGAGCATTGCACAGGCAGGCGCTTCCGCATTTGCACGCATCGTGGCGGCACAGCTGATAGTATAGCCCAGGGCTAATGTAGATGTGGCAAGGAGCGAAGAGCTCCTGGTGGATCACATCACAGTGTGCTGCATATCCAACTAACAGACAAAGAACCCCATTAGCACTTCCTTTACTAGTCTAGCTAGTATCAAATACCCCTACGTAGCAAATTCCAGCACTAGCCAAGGCATCTTGCTTTCCTAGAAATACACTGTACTGCACATTCAATAAGAATTGAAAGTGCAGTATCTTCAGCTTATATTTTTTGGGGGGAGAGGACATTTACTTTCAGCAATATTGGTAACAGCACTTACTTCATATTTAATATTCTTTTAGCAAAAAAGGTATTGTGTCATACCTGAATAACGAGGAACAGAAGTGTTAACTGAGAGAAGTGGCCTCAATCACCCCATTGCCTACAGGTCATCTTGGGAAATCACCCCAATTTTGCTATAAATAATTGATGAGTATTAGAAGGTTTATCTCCAGACAACCATACACAATAAAAGAAGTGCCAGGTTATGGATGTTACAGCAACTCCCCAGGATACATTACCCAGTAAGGAATCATCTCTACTCAATGGAGTCTCTGAGTTAAATGGTAATGAGGTAGATGCCACATAATCATTGAATGCGATATCCATACAAGGCACAGTGCACCATGTCTGGTAAACATTAGGAGCTCAATATTGTTTGAGAAATAAATCTGTGAGTAAATGAATAATTAATAGAAACTGATAATGGAGCATATGCTAAAAGCTCTGAGGTATCACTACCAAGTCATTTGAGGGGATCTGTGTAATCAGATCTTGAACTTGTTGACTTTTTCCCTTGAGAAAGACTGATCAGATATAATTCTCAGTGGGAGCAACCAAGTTTGACAAAACAATCTAGATTTCATCTTTCTGAAAAAAGCCTAGTGTGACTTCTTGGTGTAATAGACCTCGATTGCATTGATTTCCTCATGGAAGAAAAATTAATCAGCCTTGGAGTTGTCACTGTTTTTGAGAGACGAGATGAGCTGCTAAAGTTTTAGAATTTTTTCACTATTAAGGAATTATGCTGAACTTATTTTGTGAAGTATTTTAAATATATTATTGGAAACATATACTAATTATGAGTAATTACCTGAGTATTATATTTTTGTATTGTTAAGCTCATAATTTGTGAAAAACAAATGATTTAGACTATGTGAGTGTGAAGGCACTCAGTCGTGTCCGACTCTTTGCAACCCCGTGGACTGTAGCCTACCATGCTCTTCCATCCATGGGAGTCTCCAGGCAAGAATACTGGAGTGGGGTGCCATTTCCCTCTCCAGGGGACCTTCCCAACCCTGGGATCAGACCCAGGCCTCCCGCACTGCCGGCAGACGCTCTACCCTCTGGGCCACCAGCGAAGCCCAATGTGCTACCCTCTGGGCCACCAGGGAAGCCCAATGTATCAGTGTACTAGTGGCATGCACACTCCCAATTACCAGGATCTATTACCTGGTAATTACCAATTACCAATATTTGTAGATCAAAAAATATTCCTACTGACATTAGGTGAAAGGGTGACTCAGAAAATCCTTGCTTAAAAATATCCTTCAGAATCCACATTAGAATTGACGTTTAGACAAAAGTCAATTTTACTTTACTTTCTTTGGGGATGTTTTTGAATTTACCTATTTGAAATTTAAAAAAAATAGTTCAAGGTAAACATGAAGAAAAAGAATATTTAAAATATATAAGTCAGAAGACATATGATATGGGGACAAAAGTGATAGATATATGTAACAAAACAGCAGGTAATAAAGGAAGTCATTAAAGAAACAACCAGAGAAAAACTGAATTTATCAACTAGACTCTACTCCATCTTTTACATGCTGTTTTTTTTTAAGAGATCAAAAATAATTTAGTGAAGAAAACAATGAAGTCTAGATAGCTTCATTGGTAAATTAAATCAAACATTCAGTCAAAGTCTAGATAGCCTCATTGGTAAATTCAATCAAAATTTCAATCAAACACGCTGGCCACTTAATTTTAGGCTAGCAAAACCCTGATACCACAAATCTCACAGACATTGAAAGAAAAATTTATACAAATATCCTTCATAATATAAGTAAAATGTCTTCAACAAAATAACAGCAATCTAGAAATACATAAAAATGATAATGATCATGCTAATCCATCATTACCAAATAAGGATTATCCTATGAATGAAAGTTTAGTTTAGTATTTGAAAATAATCAATGCAATGTAACATAATAATGGAATAAAAGATAAGCTTAATAAATAAGCTTAATAAGAATATTAAAAATAAATTTGTCAGAATATCAAGGAAGGAACTGACAAATTTAGAAACAAACTAACAGGAAAAATGAAATGAGAAGGACAAGATGTATTAGTAAAAATCTGAGGAGAGAATGGGAAGGAAAGTGTTGTTAAATGAAAATAAGGTTAAAAGCATTCAATCATAGAAAGCAAAAGACTCTAGTCTATTCCTCTTACTATAGATAGGAAAAATGACCCAAGATATTAACAAACTTCTTTAAGTTTAGAGGTTGACCTAGATAAAAAGACAGTACTAAAAGAAGATTCCTGGAGTAGGAAATGGCAAACCACTCCAGTATTCTTGCCTGAAAAGATTCCATGGACTGAGGAGCTTTGCAGGCTACAGTCCATGGGATCACCAAGAGTCAGACATGACTGAGCACCCACGCGCGCACACACACTCACACACACATGCACACACACTCACAAAATCAAGATTATTTTGTGTTCTTTCCAGGACACTAAAACCACACATTAATAATAAGGACCACAGAACAATAAACAGAATCCTTCAAACAGCTACCACAAAATAACAGTAAACTAGCCAAAATAATGAAAGGAACAATATTAAAATGTAAAAATGTCTATTTATGCATATCAACTTTTTTCACAAAGTGATTTTACCAAAAAAAAGTGCCCTATTTTATTGAATAGTAAACTAGCCTTTCGCATGGTCTGCTGTGGCTTTAGTAAAAAAAAAAAAAGTACAGCCCCAAATTACTGGCATGTGAGTTGCACTTCACTGTAAACTGAAACTCCAGAATGTGAGCATCTCAAATTATTGCACACCTGACGGCACAAAGCTTTTCTGGATCACTGGCTTCCTGCTTATGAGTAGGAACTCATCATGTGACAGTAATAAACAGAAGAATTCACGTGTACTGTCATGCTATGGAACCAAAACCGAACATCCCAAGATTATACGGGCATTATAATGCTCCAGAGATTTTCCTTTAGCATTTAAAGAATCTGAAATATACAAAATGCTAGCTCACACTTGAGAACAACTGAGGGATTTCTGAGCACCTAAAACAAGGACATTTATGAATGCAGAATAATAAATAAAATAGCCATTTTCTGGAGTTCTTTTTTTAAAGTAACCTAGATTACATAAAGAGGGATATGTATTAAACAAAAATAAACAAGGAATGGCATTTATTTACCATAATGAAGAAAATGAGGATTTAAAATCACTAATTTTACAAAGTTACAGTAATAAAGAGAACTTTCCCCTAGGTTTACATGCAGAAAGACTTACTGTTTTGTTGATTAATGGTGCAGGGGTCCACCATAGGAACATGAACAGGTGCAAAACAAGTAGAAGAAACTCTCCATGCATGTGCATGAAGTTGTGGGGTACCTTCTATCATGCCTGATGGAGAACTAGAAAGCAAATATTCTCTTAGTCTCTTAGTCTCTGCCAGTTATTTCCTTCCTTCAGAGTCTTCAAATATTGAAAAAAGAATACGACTTTTTGAATCCTCAAGAATATCTTAGAGTTTGAAATGTTTTATTACATTTTTAAATACACATGGTTTTAGCTTACTGTTAAGACTTTACACCATGTCAAATCTTGGATATATATGATTTTATTTAATAATCACATCAATAAGCCTTGTGAATAAAACGCTTTTATCCCCACTTTAGAGAGAAGGAAAAGCAGAAGCTCAGAGAAGTATTAACGTTCACTCAGCTGGTAACGCTCAGTGTGGAAGAGTGGAGATACAAATATAATTCACACCAATTAATGAAAATGCAAACAACCAGAGCATCTGTGTGTTTAGGGAGGTAGAGGTAGAGCACTCACATGATTCTTTTCAAGGTAAAGATAAATGTACTAAACAATATATAGTCTATACTTCTGGGATACTTCAATTTTCATTATGAGGCCTGAAATACTGAGGTTCCATTGTGAAGCTGGGCAAACACACCAAATGAAAATTGAGGAGAAATGGTATAAGAGGCACTCTCATCATCCAAGTTCACTCAGCAAACCAAAATGGAATAGAAATATCTACCCTTCAGGCTTATAAACCACAACAATGTTTAAGAGTCGGACACTAAAACGCCCCCTCCAGCGGTCATCAAGATTTATTAACTCTTCAGACGATAGATACTGAGGGACAATCCCTACTGAAACAGTGTCAAGTACTGTCAGAACCACTTAGAGAAGCAGGTTGGACTAGGTTTCCTGTAGGAAGATCTGACCAAGCAAAACTTTACTAATGCAAGCCATAACTGCATTAATTGCTACCGCATGGCCAAACAGTAGGCCAGCATTTATCTTGGCCCTTTTAGCATCTTAGTAAGCATAAGTACTTTGCTTACCATTTATTTCAGTCACCACTACGAAGCTATACGGAGCTTCTCACCACAATGACCGAGACAGGAGAAGGAAAGGAAGCCACTCAAGCCACTCCACAATCTTTATTCCTTACATCCATCCTTTCCTTCTTTTTAGTTTCCCTCATGGCTCAGATAGTAAAAGCATCTGCCTGCAATGTGGGAGACCTGGCTTCGATCCCTGGGTGGGGAAGAGTCTCAGGAGAACGAAGTGGCACCCCACTCCAGTACTCTTGCCTGCAAAATCCCATGGATGGAGGAGCCTTGTAGGCTACAGTCCATGGGGTCACAAAGAGTCGGACACGACTGAGCAACTTAACTTTCCTTCTTTTTCCTGTCCCTCAAAATGAAACTATTGCAAACTATATAGAGTTATAACAAACACCCAATCCAAAATCTCATTTTGGTCCAACAAGAACACAAAGACTCGCAGAAACTGAACTAGGTCTTCTCCTTCTTTGCCTCTCCACCCCTCTCCATCCCTACAAAGCACAATAAAATAACTGGTCAAGGTGGTGGTGTATTCAGGGTTCCCAGGAGGAACTGACTCAGAGCTTGGCTCTCTTATTTCACTTAATTCACTTAAAATAATAAATACCAAAAAATAGGAGCTAAAATGTAGACCCATTTATTTATGGCATTTCATTTTACAAAATAACTTTTCAGTTCACTGTGATTAACTTACTAAAACAAGACATACAAAATAAACTTTCAAGCAATTAATATTTTACATTCCATTATGTTTGCAGAGTCACATCAACTTTTGTGATGCAAGGAATTTTAACTGTGTATGCTGGAAAGCTAAACAATGTTTGAAAATTATCTCTGAAATATTATCCATCACTGTTATCAGGCCTGAATGTTTATACATGGTGCCTTGGAAAGAGGCAGACAGATCTACCATCTGTTAAACATTGACTACTAACCCATTCTGACAAACAGGAAGAAAAAGAAAGCTTAATGCCACCTCTGCACATCTTAACCAAATTACTTAATATATTTCTGTTTCACAAATGTGATAAAGATATCAATATTCTGACCTACCTATAAATGAAACAAAAACCTAAATGACCTAAAAGCAAATAAATTACACATGAGAAAAGATAAAAGAAGCTCTCTTTTGAAATTAAAACAATTTTAAAGCCCTTTCTCATTGCTGAAACAATTTTTCTTCTTGGTACTACATCAAAGGTCCTATCTCTATTCAGTGAAACTGTCTAGGGTATATAAGGTTCTATGCTGGTTAAGAATAAAAGGATTTATTAAGGATGTGGTCTTTATTCTCAAAGCTCTTGCAGTTTTAAGTGGAAATCAGACAAATCAATGACAGATGTTTATAGATAACAGAGTCAAAATTAACTTTGGTGGGATATAAACTCACTTTTTTGAAGCGAATAATGACTGAGTTGGTTTGAAAAATAAATAGGAGTTAAGGAGGAAGATTAGGAAAGGAAAAGAAACCAGAGCAGGAGGAATATGCAGAAGTGCTTTTTTAAAAATGGCATTTGGAAAATGGCTCCTTCAGGAAATGTTCCCTGCCTACCCAACCCACACTCACCTACTTAAAATTCTGCTGTGCTACTAGCCACGACCACACAGGTCAACACAACTTTTTGAAATTACCTCAGGATTTATGTGTTTGTATGTGTGTGTGTGTGCGCATGCATGAGTGCATGATTAATACTCTACCTAGAACAAATATTCTTTTTTAAAGATTTTTTTTTACCTGGACCTTTTTAAAGTCTTTGTTGAATTTGTTACAATATCGCTTCTGGTTTATGTTTTGGTTTTTTTGGCCTTGAGGATGTGGGATATTAGCTCTCCATTTGAGGATCAAACCCACACCCCCTGCACTGGAAGGCGAAGTCTTAACCACTGGACCACCAGGGAAGTTCTGAATAAATTATTTCTTAAAGATAGCTGTCCCCTCCCAGTCTGCAACACAAGCTCCTTTGGAATGGGGACCACATGTTACTACCTTAATTTTCCCACACAATAACAGGTGTGCAAAGCATTTATGTTACGCTATACTCTGGGCTTTTCTACATGTAGGTGAAAGTGCTTTGTCAATACAAGGGATATAAATGCACTTTATTGCTTTTTTCCCTAATAAAACACCAACTATGACAAAATCCAATTAACTTAGATGCCACAGTGTTGCTTTAGAGATATCACTCATATCAAGTGATATCGATATTATTAAACTATAATTTACTGTCATTCATACAAAATGATATTAAGTTTTTTCTAAAGACAGCAGTTTTAAAAAAAATAAAATACTATTAAGCTTGACAGGTGGCAGGGAGAGAATAGTGGAAAGTTATTCCATGGGTAGCCCTCAGGCTCTGAGTCTCACTAACTAAATTGAGAGTCAGCTCCACTGTACTTGAGCTAAGTGATTTTGAGCTATTTCTTTGTCACTGGTGTTTCAGTTGGCTTCTTTATCTATAAAACAGAGTTACTAATCAGGGGATTGCTACAATATTTAAATATGATGATCCATGTCAAGCTCTTGGAACAGCGATGACTAAGCTATTATTAGTTAAGTAAACATTTTTAATGTAAGAATTTATATCCTCTAAATTACTAGTCATCACATCATGTTCAGAGATCATACTTACAGAAAATCATCCCTTATGTTCCCGTTAAATGTGCCACACAGACCTAATGTTCTTCTTTTCCACGCACTAGTTAGCTGAATATAAATTCTTTCCCCATCTACAGCGAACAGAATCTTTAAACCAAATGTGGTTTTTAGAAGAATAAATAAGGATGACAGAGTCTGAATTTCAACAATTCCTGCAGGAAAAGAACATACATAAATCAGCTCTGGGATTCACAGGCAGTACTCTGAAATGCTAATGCACAACATCAGGGATCTGCTTCCAAAAGACCTCTTCCCAGTGCTCTGTGCCCCGGAGCCAGCTTCTGCCACCCTGTGCCTGCTTTCTTGGCTTCTGTTTCCCTCTGTCCTTCTTTCTGGAGGAGCAGATATTTTTAACAGAATGTCAGGTCTACATGCGATTTCAGTTGGCAAGCATCTCATATGGGGTGAGGGTAGACAGTCAGACCTCTTTTTTTTAATTTATTTATTTTAATTGGAGGCTAATTACTTTACAACATTGTAGTGGTTCTTGCCATACATTGACATGAATCAGCCACAGGTGTACATGTCCCCCATCCTGAACCCCTCTTCCACCTCCATCCCCATCCCATCCCTCTGGGTCATCCCAGTGCACCGGCTCTGAGCACCCTTTCTCATGCATCAAACCTGGACTGGCGATCTGTTTCACATATGATAATATACATGTTTCAATGCTATTCTCTCAAATCACCCCACCCTAGCCTTCTCCCATAGAGTCCAAAAGTCTGTTCTTTACATCCGTGTCTCTTTTGCTGTCTCGCATATAGAGTCATCATTACCATCTTTCTAAATTCCATATATATGCATTAGTATACTGTATTGGTGTTTTCCTTTCTTACTTACTCCACTCTGTATAACAGGCTCCAGTTTCATCCACCTCATTAGAACTGATTCAAATGTATTCTTATTAATGGCTGAGTAATATCCCATTATGTATATGTACCACAACTCAATAGTCAGACATTTAAAATCAGATCTATGTTCCTTTACTTGTGTGTGTGTGTGTTATGTCCCCCAAATTGGTCATGATTCAATAAGGAAGTGGCACATTTTCAAAAATTCCTCATTGCCTGGAGACAGTCAGTGAAAAAGAGAACACAGCATTAGAGAAGTATCATTTTATGAGCTATCTTTACAGAAGAGAAATTTGTGTTCAAAATCCATGTTGATATATGGCAAAAACCATCACAATGTTGTGAAGTAATTATCTTCCTATTAAAATAAATTAGTTCTAAAAAAAACAATTGAACTTGACTTTTGCCACCATAAAAGTTCTTCCTGCCATCCCTATCACAATTTCTGTCATCAGTCTGTCACCAAACCCAGAAATCTGAGAATTATTCTTTGAGCACATCATTTTTCTTATTGCCCTTCCATCACCAAGTAGATGACACTTTTCTTCCTAAATAAGAGTTCAGTCTGTTTTCTTCTTTCCACCTCTGCTGTCACTGCCTTGGATCAGTTTCTCCTCATATCCTTATATGCTCTACTCTAATAACGTCCTAACTATTCTCCATGTCTCCTTTCTAACATTTCTCAAATCCATGTCCATAGTGTTGTTACAGTAGTCTACCAAGAAAAAAAGGACTGGCAGTCTCCTCATTAAAACTCACTTGCTTATTTGGTTGAAGCATATGAGATTGTCATCTTTGTACATGAACAAGGTCAAATAATGACAATCGCATATCAATTTCATATCAAGTTCAGTCAATACCCTTGGAAGACACTGAGTGTGATCGTGTAATTAATAATACAAATCAAGCACTTCTGAAAGCAAAAGTGACTGTTATAAGTAACTACACTAGAATATGGGCTTGAACACAGCCTCCCAGGAAAATTACAAAGTATTAATGCCCTATATGTAAGGCCTTCCCCATGAGATTAAGAGATACAAACTACTATGTATCAAATGGATAAGCAAGAAGGATGTATTGTATAGCAAACAGAAATACAGCCATTGTTTTGTAATGGCTTTGATCTATTAAAATATTGAATCACTATGTTGTACACCTGAAACTTATATTGTAAGTTAACTATACTTCAATGAAAAAAAAAATAAGACCTTCCTCATTCTCATGCCCAACTCATTCCCTATTCTGATCTCTGGACATTCTATACTTAGCTTCTTCCCTAGCCTCTTTCAGTGTTTTTCAGATACCTATCACTGTTTCAGCATCAAATCCAAACTGAAAATATCCAGGCACAGCATTATCCAATAGAACTTTCTGCAACACTGGAAATACTCTGTGTCTGCACTGTTCCCATACACCACTTGAGAGAAACACTAAGCCCCATAAACACTGCGGTCTCCACTAAGTTTGACTGAGGACCTGGAAACACACAGGCACTCAATAAATGTTAGGTTAGTCAGTTAATGGGAGAAGACTCCATTTAGGTTGTGCTGTTGTTATTGTTACTGTAAGGAAAGTATACCATCAGCATTGCTTCTTACCATTCAGGTTGAAGCCTTGGTTAGGACTGGTGAGGATCTGTCCTCCCCTACTAAGGGTCACTTGTTTGTTAAAATCATCCTCCAAAATCAGAGTTACAGACTGAAGGCAGACCAAGCCAAGGTTCTGCATAAAAATCAAATTATCAATTAAAGGAATGAGAGAGAAAAAGAGAGACTTAGTCAGGGACAAGGACAACGGAAGAGAGAAATGGGAGAAGATGAAGGAGAGAAGAAAGGAGAGAGTGCAAAGGGGACTCGAGAGTGCAAAGACGACTCGAGAATAAGCAATATTATAAAGTAGTTACACATTTTATTGTGAATTCCATGTAGCCCCATTACTAATAAAATATATCTTTACATTAAATATACCATATGCATATATATGCCTTTCACAGATTATTAAATAGAGATGTTTTCAATAAAGTGCCAATAATTATGTTTTTCATAGAACATAAAGTACCTTTCCAAATTCATCTGTGGTATTTAAATGTAAAAATTTCAGTAAAGAGAAGAACCAAGAGAATTACAATTCCAAGTAGAAAGCTAATTAAGACTCTGACATATTGCACAGGAAAAAAAAGATCAAACTGAAAAAAAGCTCATAAACTAGATTGGAATTTTGCTGGAAACAACCATTTTATGTTGGAATAAAAGTAGAATAAAAGATTTTGGGAAAATTTTAACTACTTGATTTAGAAAGAGAAATGAAAGACCTGTGTTTCTTTGTTTACACATTATAGATGTGTTTATTTCAAGATAAGGTCTAAATTAGATATTTCCATATGCTAAAGAAAAAGGCATCATATCTATTTAGAATGATGTGAAACTTGTTAAATTCTGTCAAAAATCATCTTTAAGATAGCAGTTTTGAGGCAACAAAATAACTTTTGCTTATTGTGCAGTCATGCATGAAAGGTTTCAAAACTCTATACATACAAACATCATTTTTAAGAAAGAAAATGCAGTATTTAATCTAAGACTTTTTTATATTTTGATATCTTTGAAATCAGGATACATGATATAGTTAATAGCTACATAGAGCAATCATCAACATGTTTTTTTCATTGTAGTATACAGAATAATGATGCAGCTTAACAATCAATGGTGTCTGATTTTTTAAGAAAATAACTATACCCATTCATGTTACTCTTTTTAACCAAGAAGTCTGAGCCAAAAAAAATGAACTCTCCTCTGTTCATTTTGAAATGTTCTTACCTGTTCACAGTGAGCTTTCTGTAAAGTAATTGTGAATTTATCTTTTCCAGTTCCTTTTACAAGGATGTATTGGCACATTCCAATGAAAGAATAATGTCGACCATCAAAAGTAGTAAAATGAGAATCACCTACAACGGAGCACTGAACTAGAAGGAGAAGCAGGGGTGGTGGGAGGAAGAGAAGAGAAGAAAAAGGGAGAAAATGAGAAGGAGGAAGAAGTTATGTTTATTCTTAAAAAGCAGTAGGTCAAAAAAAAGCAGTAGGCCAACTTAGAGTAACTATTCAGGTATCAAAAAGAATGAAGTGTTTAAAATTTACTAGTTTGACAAACTCACTAAATTATATTATTTGATTAAATTTTAAATTTATTTAATGATAGCTGTTCCACATTTTTTAGAGTTTATAATATTTGTACAATTTTCATAAATTTTTACCAAAGTTGTCTTCTCAGAGCTATCATTCATTCAATTTTCCACTTATCCTCTGAATATCTGGATTTAAAGATCATTACATCTCTTGTTATACATGAGAAGACCTTGTAAAAACCAGTATTAGCTTCCTCCTTAATTTCAAGAAAATCAAGACATTTTCTTTAAAAACATTTTAAAAGATTACCTGGGCAGTCATGCTCAGTGCAATTCCAAACTCCAGCAACACATACACTAAATGAAATGATAAAAATATTAATCTAATTGCACAGAGAAACTGTATGAATGTTTGCAATAATGTATTGGTTAATGTATTGAATGTATCATGTTTCTTAGGTTCAGAATAATCTGACTTGAAAAATATCTCTCCAAAAGTTCAATTAACTGATCAACTTGGACTGGCCAGCACCTAAATTATTATTTATTGCATGCCATATTTAAAAATTAATGAAGATGATACAATGGTAGTACAGATTAGTGAAGAGCAAAAGTATTAAGCAGAGAACTTCTGTTTCTGTCCTTCCCTCATTGTTTAAACCAAAAAAAAAAGGCCACACACGATAAAGCATTTACCCATATCATTAGAGAAATACATACAATGAGTTAAGATTAATAAGTCACTTCATCTTCTAAAAACTTTTTTTTTATTTATTCTTCATCTTCTAAAATCTTTAAAAGTTTGCTTTGAAGACCATCAGACATTAAAGAGAGAGAAAAAGGGTCCCTTTTGTAAGATAAATTCTGCCTTCTACCGTCAAACAGATAATGAATTTTGGAGGAAAGAATAATCTCTGAAAGGCAAGAATTCAAATCAGTATCTAAGAACAGGGTTAGT
Source organism: Antilocapra americana (assembly GCA_007570785.1). Taxonomy (NCBI): domain Eukaryota; kingdom Metazoa; phylum Chordata; class Mammalia; order Artiodactyla; family Antilocapridae; genus Antilocapra; species Antilocapra americana. The sequence continues at coordinate 28,369,640 of ML663565.1, forward strand.
TTTCATATAGCAAAGGGAAAATTGCCTAATGACATTTATACCTCTATTTCTTTTTAGACTGCCCTGGGGGGATTTAATCTTTGGCTATAGTAGCTAACTAGTTAGCTAATTTAAGAATGCTGAAAAGTCTCTAATCATGGCCCAAAATTGGTGATATGAAGAGTCACTTTTTAAAGTACTCAATACAGAAGGACAAGAGAACTGTCAAATCCTATGAGTAAAAGCATGTGCAAATTAGTGATTATTCAACAGGTCATCTCATGGATATAAAAATTTATAGAATTACCAACAGAAGTGAGAAGAGTTATATCATAAAAGAAAATGTAGATTGTCCCTCCTACCCCCCTGTTACTGTAAAGGCTTTAAATACAATGAAACTGAGTCTGGGAATTTTTAGAAGAAAAATCAGTAAAAAGTATATCTCTTTAAACATATGTCAAGGTAAAATTGTCACCTAGTCGGGCACCCAGAATAATTAGCTGTAATTGATCACATACCATTCAGTACATTCTTGTTCAATTTTTGAGCCAACTGAATAAGCTAATCCATGAAAATTGCAGGGGCAATTTTCCAAGGAGACGCAAGTCCCATTTTCCATTATGAGGCCTATTTAAGAAAAATATATATCAAATGCACAAAAAAATAATAAGAATGATACTCTTTGAATACAATAATTCAGCCAACTTTTATCGAACACTTGCTTTCACTAGGTTCTAGAAATACAAATTACTTTTAAGGAGCCTGGCTCTGTCTCCATCAGTAAGGTACTTTATAAGGGTCTATTTCAGCAATTTTCAAAGTTCTTATCCCATTCAATTCAGTTCAGTCGCTCAGTCGTGTCCAACTTTTTGTGACCCCATGAACCGAAGCCCGCCAGGCCCCCCTGTCCATCGCCAACTCCCGGAGTCCACCCAAACCCATGTCCATCGAGTGGGTGATGCCATCCAGCCATCTCATCTTCTGTCTTCCCCTTCTCCTCCTACCCCTAATCCCTCCCCGCATCAGGGTCTTTTCCAATGCACTTCATGGGGTCGCAAAGAGTCAGACACGACTGAGCAACTGAACTGAACTGAACTGAATGTCTCTTTGCTTTTGAGAGAAGAGAGGAGAAGAGGAGGGAGAAAGTATTGAATTTATTCTGTTTAATTTCTGTTTATGTGAAAATGAGAGATTTACACTATCATCACACAGATAAGAAAGAGCCAGGAAATGCTTCTCAAAGGGCTAGTACAGTAGGACTACATTTGTTACTTCTTTCAAACGAGTAAAGGTGGTTGAACCAGTGTTACTAAGCACATTCTTTGATGCAGCTGATCAGTTTTCAGAGTAAGGCTTTCTATTCAAAGGAATTATATTCTGGTGCATGGATTTATGTTCTGGTGCAAAGTCCTTATCACATCATTGACTGGGAGCAAACAATTCAGGCCTGGCACTGGTCCAACGGACTTTGAGTAGCATTGACAGAACAAGGGACTGAGGTCAACAGATCTGATTTCAAGTAGTCCTCACTCATATTAAGTACATGACAGTAGGAAAATCACTTAACATCTCTGGGATTCTATTTTTAATCTGCAAAAATAAAAGGGTTTGAGTAAATCCTCAATGTTCTTATAAATATCTATTAATTTGTATCTCAGATTTAAATCCTATCTCTATCATTTGCTATATCACTTCTAATTACAAAGATTAAAACTACATCAGGACTAAAATCTTATACTACCAAGATATGAAGACTTTTTTTCTGAATTTGATTTTGTCTTTAAAAAATGAAAATATATTAATCATTGGTTCTGTTGTTGTTTAGTCGCTATAATGTCCAACTCTTTTATGACCCCCATGGACTGCAGCCCACCAGGTTCGTCTGTCCATGGGATTTCCCAGGCAAGAATACTGGAGTGGGTTGCCATTTCCTTTGCCAGGGGATCTTCCTGATCCAGGGATCAAAGCCTTTTATTAAAGAAAAGCATCCATTCCTTATAGTCACTTCAAGGATCAAATCCTACAAGGGGAGAAAATTTGCAATATCCCTAACGTCCCAAGAGAGGACACTAAGACATGATTCTTGGATCACAGGGTACTAGTCACAGTGAGTGCAGACAGGGTTTCTTTCATGAAGCACTTACCATCAGGGCAATAGCATCCATCAAGACAATGCAGATTGCTCCCAAGACACTGTTTCTCAAATGTGCAGGTTGGGGGGCAACAACTGATACAATCCCGATGGACGAAGCTGTCATCGCATTTATCGACTAAAATGGGCAAACAGGTGAGCAATAAGTCAACACTAATCAACTCTCTTGAAAAAGATTACAGTGTTTTTTTGTTTGTTTGTTTTTTATTTTTTTATTGAAGTATAGTTAATTTACAATATTGTGTATGTTTCAGATGTACAGCACAGTGATTCAGTTATATATATAAAATATATGTCATACATATTTTATATATATAAATTCTTTTTTAGACTATTTTCCCTTATACATTATCACATAATATTGAGTAAGATTCCCTGTACTATACTGTAGGTCCCTATTGGTTATCTATTTTATACATAGTAGTGTGTATATTTTAATCTTAGCCTCCTAATTTATTCTTCCCCCCTCCTCTCTTTTCCCCTTCATTTGTTTTCTGTGTCTGTGAGTATGTTTCTATTTTGGAAATAAGTTCATTTGTTTCTTTTTATCTTTTGGATTCCACATGTATGCATTATCATATGGTATTTATCTTAAGATGTGATATATATATATATATATATATACATATATATAATAAGCTATTACTCAGCCATAAAAAGAATGAAATAATGCTATTTGCAGCAACATATGTGAGAGATCATCATAATAAGTGAAGTAAGCTGGATAAAGACAAAGATTAGAGTGTTTTAAAAGTATTCAAAAGTTTACCAATATTAGTGCATCAATAATAAGTCTTTGCAGTTCACTAGTTTTGAACAGTAGGGTAAGTTTTGAGTACTTGGATAATCCTAAAATTAACAGAAGTACACAGACATGGCTGGAAAATTATGTAACATACTGCATGCTGGAAAGTCATCTCTCCAGTCTTGAATAGGGTAGCCCGCATGGGAACAGGCTCTAGCATACTCGGTGGCCGCTCGACAGTAGGTCTCATCATCATGAGTTCTGGAAAGTGAAAAGACAGATCAAAAACCATACAGGAAATCTTGACAGGAACTGTGCCCTTGAGCTCTTGTTCTGGAGAAAAGCTGACTATGTGGTGAATATTCTAATATTAGTTGATGTCAGCTTATATATATATATAATGTATAATAATACAGGAAACATATAAACATGGGATCCCAGATTTAAAAGACTAATTGTTTCATTTAAGTCTTTCAATAATTTAGCCATTTTTCTTTGGATTCAAAGGAGTACCATACTGAAAAAGATTTCTATTTTAATTATGACATGTGTTCTAGAATCTTTGTATTATTTTTGCTCCCACACAAAGCATCCCAGACCTTTCAAAATTTAATAAATCCTATCAATATTATTATTGATTAATCCTATTTAATAATTCTATCACAACAAAAACATCAAATATGAAAATGATTTCTAAGATACCATGCTCTTGATAGTTTACATGCTGGAATAAAATCAATACTAATAATAAGCACTTGTGAAGGATTTAAATAAATAGCATTTCATTTGAGATTTAAAAGATTTTTAATTCTTTCAGGTTTAAATTACTAAAGCCAGTTACTTTGCTAATGTTGTGAAGAGTGAATAATCTCTAAGCATATTTTTATAATCACCTTACAAACTCCCCCAAACAAATATGAGGTCAGCCAATTCCCAAAGCAGATTAACAAGGCATCTATAAAAGAAGTGTTTATAAGATAGTGGGCTTGTTTTTCAACCCAACTGAAAGTCTAAACAGCTAAATACCTTTACAACTTTAAGAATGTTGTATTTTGTGAACCTTAGCATTTTCAGTATTTCTATTGTTAAAACCACTGATCTCAAATTGCCCTTATCCTGTGTTACTGTAATTGGAGTCATGCAGATTATCTAGTCCAATTAACTAAGCTTTAAAAGAAAAAAAAGGACTGAAAGACTTCAGAAACACAGAAAATATTCTAAATCTCCAAACAAGTCTCTGAAAGCCAGGGTAAGTTAAGACTGTTGAAGTCTTAGTAGGATGTTAAATTTATGTTTTACTTTAAACATAGGCCTTTTGTCCTACAATTAATGGAGGCTTTGAAAGCTAATAAAGTAACTGAATATTGGTTTTCCAACCTAACACAACTATTATTCTAATTGTTTATTGTGTCTATGTTACACTAGGAACTGTACTAGGCACATCACATAGGGCATTGCATAAAAACAACAGTTGGGCAACGAATTACTTACTGAGGGGAAAATTAGCTTATTTTTCCATTTTGGATGTTAACTTTAATAAGGAAAATAAGCATTAAGTAACACTTGTTTTTAAATCAATTGACTTGGGTATGGCAAGATTACAAGCCTTTCCTTGCTGCTAAGTTTAGCATTATTAGAAGCAGAATGAGGAGGACCTGAGTTCAAGGACTGGTATCGTATCATCCTTCAAATTCCAACTCAGCTATCATTTTCTCTAGGCACTCCTGATAAGGTTAGTAGTTCTCTCTTCCACATTCACTGTACTTTGCATTTAAAGCATGTACAATGGCTGAGGACCTGTTTTTCTGCCCCATGAGGATCTGAGTTCCTAGGACAGGGACTATTTCTAAAGTGTTTCTGTTTCCATGGCCAACAGACACATGAAGGGATGCTCAATGTCACTAATCATAAGGGAAATACAAACCAAAACCACAGTGAGATATCACTTCACACCTGTCAGAATGGCTCTTGTCAAAAAAAAAAAAAAATAACAAATTGTTGGTGAAGAGGTGGAGAAAAAGGAACTCAAGTGAACTGCTGGTGGGAATGTAAAACGGTGTAGCCACTATGGGAAAGAAAATGAAAATTCCTCAAAAAACTAAAAATAGAATTACCCTATGATCAAGCAATTCCACTCTTGGGTCTATATCTGGAGAAAGCAAAAGCACTGATTTGAAAAGATACATGCATATCTATGTTCACAGCAGCATTATTTTTTCATCAGTAGAAAGCATGCATTTTTTTCAAAGAAAATTTATAGAGATCAGAACCAGCTTCATGGCGATGTGACCTGCGCAGTCAGCCACACAAGCCCTGCTCTTAAAAAGGCCATCCCTTAGTTGGATCCTGTACTCGTTTAATGCTCTGCTGTCACTATCTTGAATGCTTAGCAATTTTTTTTAATAAGGGGTCTTGTGTGGGTTCATTTTGTACTACCCCCTCCCCCCCCCGATTTATTACATTCTAAACAAATTAACTGACATTCTGACATAATCCAGGCTAAAAACAAGTCAACCTACCTTCAATAAACAGAAATTAAGAAACTAGGCAAAAGGCAAATTCAGATCTCCTGAGAATAGTCAGGTTATATGAAATAAGATCAAGCAAAAATTCATACTCCTTACTATGAGCCCTAAGACTCAAGGTAATCTAGTCTCTGCATACTTCTCTAACTTCATCTCCTCTCTCTCTCTTCCATCCACCATGCTCCAGCCACACTTCTTGTGTTCTATAAACACCCCAAATTTGTTTTGCCATACTCATACTTCCCAGGAGGCGCTAAAAGTGAAAGTGTTAGTTGCTCAGTCGTGTCTGACTTTGTGACCTCAGGGACTAGAGCCTGCCAGGCTCCTCCGTCCATGGGATTTTCCTGGCAAGAATACTGGAGTGAGTTGCCATTTCCTTCTCCAGGGGAAATCTTCTCGACTCAGGGATTGAACACAGGTCTCCTGTATTGCAGGCAGGTTTTTTACAGTCTGAGCCATCAGGGAAGTTAGTAGTAAAGAACTCGCCTGACAATACAGGAGACATAATAGATGCAAGTTCGATCCCTGGGTTGGGAAGACTCCCTGAAGGAGGGCACAGCAACCCACTCCAGTATTCTTGCCTGGAGAATTCCATGGTCAGAGGAGCTGGCAGGCTTCAGTCCACAGCATCGCAAAGAGTAAGACATGACTGAAGCAACTTAGCACATAGCATTACTTATAAGATCCAAGATATGGAAGTGTCCATCAACCTAAGTGTCCATCAACAGGTGAAGGGATAAAGACAATATTATATATGGAATATTATAAATGGAATATTACACAGCCAAAACAGGGAACACAACTTTGCTATTTGCAGAAACATGGATAGGCCTGAAGGGTATTATGCTTAGTAAGAAAGCAAATATTGTGTGTTTTTCACTTAAACGTCAAATTTAAAAAAAATTAAATGAATGAATATAACAAAAGAAAGACCTACAGAGAACAAACTAGTGATTATCAAACTAGTGGGGAGAGGGGGTGGGGTGGGACAAAATGGGAGAAAATAGGGGTTAAGAGGTACAAACTACTAGGTATAAAATAAACAAGATACAAGCATGTAATGTACAGCATAGAGAATATAGTCAATATTTTATAATAACCCTAAATAGAAAATAATCCATAAACACATGGAATCACTGTTACATACCTGAAACTAATAAAATATTGTGAAACAATTATACTTCACAAAAAAGTTTTTAAGTAGAATAAAATATATTAAAAATCAACATAATAAATTGTTTCTATTGCACCAAGATGTGGCATAATGCTCAGCTCAGAAGAGACACTCAGGAAATATGTATTGCATTGAATTCAATATACTATCATAATCCAAGCAGGAAATTTGTATTCAACAGATTCATAATGATGTAATCATGGTAGGATCCCTGTGAGGCAGTCCTTTACTATAAGAAATGAACAGAATCTCCTTTAGGGGAAAAAGAATGTAGGCAGGTGTAGTCCTGGACGGACTACTGAGGAGAGCAAAAGGCCAACTCTGGTACCTTCCCTCTTCCATTTTATCAATGCACACGTATTCACTTGCATGGTCTTTTCTTTGGCTCACATGCCTGCTTTGCCTGGCTGCTTCAGCTCAAATACATATCTTAAGGTGTCAGTTGATTTCAACCAAGGTGTTTCACTATTCTGCTGTTTTTATTTGCTCTAAAGAAAGCAACTAGGTTTCAAAATTCAAAGCGTAAACACAACAAAAGTTCAAAAGACAAAAATGTTAACTTTTTAATGATGAAATTTCAGATGAGGCAGGTACAGCAGGCTACATTTTGTGCCCAGTTCCCTTTTCTTTTTAACATTAGAACCTGCACATTTTTGCTGGGCATATGGCTGCCCAGCCAAAGACAACATTTCCCAGCTGTCCTTACTTCTAGGGGTGGTCAGTTCTGGCCAAAGGGTTAAAAGTGAAAATATGCATGAAACTTCTAGATCTCTTCCTTAAAAATGCTGGTGATGGTGGTTTAGTCCCTAAGGCATGTCCAACTCTTGTGACCCCATGGACTGTAGCCCGCCAGACTCCTCTGTCCATGGGAGTTCCCAGGCAAGAAAACTGGAATGAGCTGCCATTTCCTTCTCCAGGGGATCTTCCCAACCCAGGGATTGAACGCAGGTCTCCTGTACCACAGGCAGATTCTTTACCATCTGAGCTATGACAGTTCTTTTTCCTTTTCTCCCTTCCTAAGGGCTAAAAGATGGACATGGCAGTGGTGAGCCAGTTTTTGACAATGAAATTGAGACTAATACCCTAGGCCCTGGGAGATGACATAGCCAATAGTATTACTGAGTCAGTGGAAAACTCATGGAGCAGACACACTATGAACCAAGACCTCTTGCCAGCCTGGACTTCACATGAGAGAAATACAAGCATTCAATTTAACTGAAGCCCCTGATATTCTGCCAATTGAAGCAGCCAAACAATATCCCAACTAATAAATGGAGAAGGACTTTTCTCCTAGAAATAAGGGCAATGGACTACCTACAGATCCCTCCAAAGAGACTGATAGAACAGAGATATAATACAGCACTTAAATGAAAAGTAAAACCAAATAGAGAACAGAATGTTGTTAAATATAAAGAAAGGTCAGTACTCAATATTGGGGGCAGAGGGAGTATTCTTTCAAAGCTTCTGCATTAGTTAAAAAAATCCCTGAAATTTAGACTATACATACAAATAAAGGTATAACTGTACTTAACTCAAAATTAACAAGTATCCCAAACAATCTTAATATCTGGAAAATATCATTGGATTCATTATTTTTATAATTATCTAAATCTAATTAAAGGCAGAATGATTATAAGTAACATAATTTCACACTACCTCAACCTTTCCTGTTTGTTTCCACCTTTCCTGTTTTGTTTTCAGCTTTGGTAAACTTAAACCTTCTAACAAGCTACCAGGATTTAATTTCAGAGGTTTTATTCGAACAAAAATTAGTCTGGTCTTTCATAACAATGTTTCCATGTACCACTTATACTTTTTGGAATACTTAAAAAATATAAGCATATTAAAATTTTCTTGAGATACTAACATTCACATACATTTGGTAATTTTTTTAATTGAAGTATAATTGATTTACTATAGCAAAGTGATAAAGTTATACATATATACACATTCTTTTTCAGTTTCTTTTCCATTATGTTTTACTGCAGGCTATTGAATACAGTTCCCTGCTCTATTCAGTAGGACTTTGTTCTTTATCTATTTTATATACAGTAGTTTGTATCTGCTTATCCCAAACTCCTAATTTATCCCTCCCCACAGCCTTTCCCCTTTGGTGTCATAAGCTTGCCTTCTATGATTGTCTGTTTCTAGTTCATAAATAAGTTAATTTGCATACTATTTTAGATTTCACATGTAAGGGAGAGCATATGGTAGTTGTCTTGCTCTTTCTGACTTAGCCTGATAATCTCCAACAGGTTCGTCCATGTTGCTGCAAATAGCATTGTTTCATTCTTTTTGTGACTGAGTACTATTCCACTGTATATATAGATATGTCACATCTCTTTTCTTAATTTAGTTTGAATCCAAGGATATTTGCTTTACAATATTGTGTTGGCTTTTGCCATACACCAGCATGAACCTGCCATATGTATACATATGTTCCCTTACGCCACATCATCTTTATCCATTTATCTGTTCACGGACACTGAAATTGTTTCCATTCCTTGGCTATTGTTAATAGTGCTGCTATGAATATGGGTGTGCATGTTTCTTTTACTTGCTAAATTTTTGAAAAAAATAAAAAGACTTCAATAATGATAATCTATATGGATGGACATATTATGATGAGCCTCACTGAATTTACTCCCTAGACAGCCACCTTTGTCTGGAGTTCTTAACCCAGGAGTGAATGCAGGCGCCTGTAACCTTGGTGTGAAAAATATTACATGTTTGTTTTCCCTAATTTTATGCTTATGTTTAGCATTTCTTTCAGTTACACATGTAGGCAATACATAAGGCAATGTTCTTAGCAGAATCTGTAACTTTATCATCAATATAACTCATCTCATTTTTTTCATGTTTTCATTATTGTTTATACTCTTTTTTAGCTGGAGTTTCAATATCAAACTCTCAAAAATTAATAGAATGAATATATAGAAAAGTAGAAGGATATGGTAGACCTAGAAAGCACCATGAACCAATTACAAATAATTAAGACTTACACAATTTTCATACAACAGTAGGATACAAATTCTATTCAAGTTCCCATAAACTAGGAGACACTGGAACATATCCAGGGGCATAAAACAAGGTGCAAAAATTTCACAGCCTAAACGTGTTGAAATCATACAGAGTCTGTCCTCTTATCACTGTGGAATTATGTTAGAAATCAATATCAAACGATATTTGAAAATAACCCACATATTTTTGGGTTTCTCTTGTGGCTTAGCTGGTAAAGAATTCGCCTGCAATGCAGGAGACCTGGGTTTGATCCCTGGGTTGGGAAGATCCCCTGGAGAAGGGAAAGGCTACCCACTCCAGTATTCTGGCCAGGAGAATTCCATGCACTGTATAGTCCATGGGGTCACAAAGAGTCGGACGTGACTGAGCGGTTTTCACCATAATCATCATTATCATCCCATATTTTCAAGTGCAATGCGACTATTACCCAGTAAGTTTTTAATAGCTGTTAATACAGTTTATGTTTTACATTTCCCAATACATTCCATCAGCTGCTGAGATAATAAAGTTATAGAATGCTTTTTGCTCTTCTTTTTGGATAAAAGAATTTTATTACAAATACTAATTATTTCACTTACTTGCAAAGATCATTAACACAGCTGGCAATATATAAATATGGATCAATATATTCATGGCAGCTCAAAAAGGGAAATTGCAACAGTATCTGACACTTGAAGAAGATTGCCTATGCAGAAAAAGATGGTAGTCACTAGAACATACTAAATGATATGCATGTACTCTCATTTTTTTCTTTTGATCTATTTGCAAGATTCTCTGTTCTTACTAGGAAAGGCTTATAAATTTAAACAACATTTTCTAACTATTTTCATAATGAGCACCATTTTTATGAAGCTCATTGCATTCATCATTTTGGAAGTAAACACAAATTTATTCTTCTTGCATTACATTTCTGGAATTTAATAGTATTTAATTATATTGTATTTACACTAAAAATGCTTAGTGTGAAACATAAAAATACAACTATACGTGTGCTGTATCCAACATGCCAAAGTTTTTCACATCATATTTACCTCAAATGCTGGCATTCCGCTGGAGCAAGGATTTGGGAAATCTGAGGGTGTGGGTACACATCTGGTGTCATCTGGAGTTTGCACTGACCAACTATTTGCAAACACAGCAATGTCTTCTGTATAGTCCTCTATTTCACACAAACACACAAAAATATGTGTAATGGGATCACTTTCCACACACAAACAGTTCACCAACATAAAATTTCTGATCAAAAAGCTAAACTCAGTAACTTATAATTACCAGCGATATTAGACTATGGAATTACTTTAGCATAATATCCATAAATTGAACAGTTTAAGTACCAAATACCAATAATACCATTGGAGTAGAAAAAGCAAACTTCATTGAAGGAGCATGGGGGAGGGTTGAAAGTGAGCGGCACCCCATGCACACCACTAAAGTACTAATTAGCCTGTAGTGCAGACTGCAAGGAGGAGGAAAATATGCATAAAACTAAAAGCATAAGTAAAAGTCTGGTATAGAAATTTTCAAACAGCCCTTTCATTCTTCTTGACATTAGTCAGAACCTTACTAAAACTGTAGCTCCAATTTAACACTAAAATTAAAATGCTTCATATAAAATGTGCTACCAACGAAGTAATTTATTGTCCATATTGGGACACTTCTGAGAGTGAAAGAGAGACACTATTAATTATTATGCTGGGAAAAACAAGAGAAAATCAGGGGTTCTATGGTGATGTGTAGCTAGCTATAGACATGAATTATGAAATAAGAATCTCAACTAGACAACAAACCTAGATCTTTCTATATCTACAGCAATTCTGAAAAGGCTCATTTCTTTGTGAAGTCAGGCCTGAAGAATGCATAGGAATGCACAGAGAAATACAATTTTAATCACTGTTAAGAAACAATGAATTCAATGGCATCCAGTTCTGCCTCTAAAGATTTATCTAATCAGCAAAGATACAGAATAAAAAGAAATCAACACAACATCTGATTGGTTCTGCCTGGGTCCAAAACCCTACTTCCTAATGTAGTCTCAATATTCCAACTTTGCGAACTCTCTCGTTTCTAAATACCCAACTGGATGCAAAACACCATTTCAGGATGATCTCTATGCTGCATATTTGTATTGTGCTCACTTTTAAACACTTTCACTTACATTTTCTCATTAGATTCTCACAATCTGGGAAGGCCTCGGGGTTGTTATTACTATCTCCATCTTTTATGTAAGAAAATTGACTCCTTGAAGCCCTGCTCTTTAGCTACTAGTAAACTAATACTGATGAAGCAGTACCCATCCAGGGAAAATGTTTACATTTTAACAAGGGCCTCTTAAAGCAATGTCTTTAATCAAACATTTTCCTGTTAGCTCCATTATAGGCTTATTGAGAGCACTTGGAGATGACTATAAATTAGCCAGTAACTAACAGTAATTAATAATGACATTAAATAACTAACATAATAATTAACAGTGATTAACAATAAATAACAGTAAATAATTCAGTAATTAGCAATGCACCAAGCCAGGCACTGTACTAAGTATTTTATACAGATTATTTCATTTAAACCTTGCAACTCTATGAAGTGTACACTACTAGCATGCCATTAAACTTAGAAAGTTTAATAAGTGGCAAAGCAGAATTTGATTCCAGAACTCACACTCTATGCAGGACTTTCATTCCCTTAAAACACAACATATGGGCAAGTCTTCTCATTAATTTTATAATGTAAAACAAAAAGTATTATATGGCACGTTACAGATTAAAGTCAATATCTCTCATAATTATCTAGGCATAGAATTGGGAGCAAGTTGGAGCTATAACTCAATTCTGATAGCACCATTTATAAGCTATGTAACATAGGGCACATCATCTTGTGTCCTCATTGTATAATTAGGAAAATACACACCTTACATGGCTCAGCTGGTAAAGAATCTGCCTCAATGGAGGAGACGTGGGTTCGATCCCTGGGTTGGGAAGATCCCCTGAAGATGGGAAAGGCTACCCACTCCAGTATTCTGGCCTAGAGAATTCCATGGACTGTATAGTAGATGGAGTCACAAAGAGTCGGACATGACTGAGCGACTTTCACTTACATGAATGATGTTGTAAGAGTTGGGAATAACATAGCTATGTAGTCAAATAATTATTGTTATTTAGTCGCTAAGTCATGTCCAATTTTTTCTGACCCCATGGACTGTAGCCTGCCAGGCTCTTATGTCCAAGGGATTTCCCAGGCAGGAATATTGGAGTGGTTCTTCTCCAGGGGATCTTCCTGAGCCAGGGATCAAACTCACGTCTTTTGCTTAGCAGGTAGATTCTTTACCACTGAGCCATCTGGGAAGCCCATGTACTCATATTAACTATTACTATAAATAGTATGAATCTATGTCATTATTATTAATAATACTGTGAGTTCCAAATTATTTTAATTCCTATTTTACAGCTGAAGAAACTGAGTATCAGAGAGATTAACTGAGATGCCTCAAGTTATAAAACTTTTAAGACTTAGAACAAGATTCAAAGCCAGGTCTGCTGGCACTGAAGCACTGTATTCTTTTTTATTACACATTTATATGTGGCTATAAATCATGAGTGAGTCCTGTTATTCTCTTGGTTGCCACTGCACACTAGTACCCATACTAAAACAGAACCTGTTTTTAAGAGCTCACTGAGATTAGTTTCATGACTTAGAATGAAGGTGAGTGAATGAAGTATATATTATCATACATGATAAAAAAAAAACCTTTCCAAGTTATTTTTCAACTTTTATAAATTATGCTTACATTTTATTATATTCACAAAATATTGTGTGGCAGTCACTTAATCTATTCCTATCCAGACTAGGAGCAAACTATATTTTGTCTAAAAGTAGACAAGTTTGCCCCAAATGCGTTTGAATCACTAAAATATAAGCCCCAAGAAGGGAGGAGTTTTTGCTTTGTTCCCTGACATATCCCAAGCTCCTACAACAGCACCAGACACAAAGTAAATGCTCAGTTAGTATCTGTTACACGAGTAAGACCTGACCTGTATTAATTTAACGAATGTAAATTAGCTCATGGATTTCATGAATGACACAAAAACATTTTCCTGTTCAAACATCACTTAAAATCATGTAAGCAGGCAAGTAATAGCTACCATTTCTTACCCAACCTAGAACAAGTTTTGTACCCTTCTGGGTATACAAACAGAGTGATCAGTGCAGAAAGAAGACCTGAGGTACCCACCCATTTCTCCTCCACTTGCTCACCTTGCTGAATGATGAAATCATCAGATTGAATGCCGTTGTAGTTTGCACACAGGCCACATGATTTCCCTTTGTGCTCCTCAGACAGCTTCAAGTAAATTCCAGATACTCCATCCCAAGCCAATGAAAAACCAAAGGTTGTTTTCACCAGAATATAGTCAGCTAGTTTCTCAATGAAAACCTGTCCAATTGTCTGAGGCAATGTTAAACTTGAAAAACAGAACACAGGCAATCTAAGATTTATGATGAAACATCAATTACAGATGATCTGTTTCTTTCTTAAAGTGACTGAGAAATAAAAGATTCAAATTTTTCAAATAATTTGAATAATGAAAATTATTCAAAATTGTTGAATAAACCATGCAATTAGATTTCCCTAGGAACCACCCTATAGAAAATCCCAACATTTTTGAAATTTTAATATTGAAATAAATGCAGTAAAAATTATATTTTTGCATACTTATTTAGATTTTATATTTACAGACAGTTTAAGATAATCTAAAAATGCTGCTCAACAATTTTGAAATAAGAACAAACAATGTTCAAAGTATATAAACACATTGCTTGAATGGTGATTTTGTTTATTTTTGTTTTAAAATTGGCTATAAGGAATTAAGAACTCCTATCCCTAAAATATTACCTTGATACATATCATTTTCCCATGAAAAAAGTCTAGGCATGATTAGTTATGATGTACAGCTTTAATGCTGCAAAGTATATCTTTAAGAATAAAGATACTTTCCATGCAGTATTGGATAGGGATTATATTCATAATTTTTAAGTTGCATACAATTTGATCTATTTAAGCAAGGGTCACACCGAATAGTTAAACTCCTGATCCAATGTCTAGTCTTTTCATTTTTCACAAACATGTACACATAATAGAGAACTGAGAGACATGAGAGAACTGAAGAAAATGAAACAGTTAGGTATTTTAAAAGCACAGTAAGTCACCTAGAATGCTTTTGAAAGAACACTGTCCTCCTTCCATCAGAAAGTATTACAGGAAAGAGCAGGTGTTAGTAATTAAAGAAATGAGAGGAAAAAATCATTTTTACTAAAACAGCCATGCTAGCTGAAAATAATAAACAATAATGTGAGTAAAATGAGAGGTTAGTAGGTATGTTCATATATTTTTCTCAAAAATGTTAAATTATTGAGTTCCTCTCCAGGAAGTGAACATGGCTACATGAAATAAAAACTATAAAATTAAGAATACTTGTTAACAGAGGGAGAGTCCCCAAAGAAACAATTCAAATATCTGTAATCATTTGCACAAGTATATTTGCGGATAATTATCTAGTCATAAGATTTCATTTTAAGAATAAGAAAATAACTAAAATTTACATTGGAGATTAAATAAGAAGACTTTCCTGTCATAATCTATACTTATTAAAATTAAAAACACAAGAAATTAATTTTAAATTGAAGGTAAAAGTTAGTATGAAAAATATTTTTTAAGTTTGCAAGTTTACAAAAGCTACTTGTGAAAAGTGAGTCATGTTTTATAAAGATACTCCACTGCAATGGATGTTCACTGCAAGGAGGTATAGTTGTTCTGTTGCGGGTATTCCTTGGTTTAGTCATTTGTCACGTGACCTCTCTCACAGTAAATTTAATTAAGTCCACAACTTTTGAAAACAAAATAAAAGATGCTAGTAGAAATGAGTGGTGATTCTAAAAATTTGATAACCTCCCACAAATTTAAGAAAAACTCCATGCGACCTAGGCAGGAAACAATAACAATGCAAACTGAAATGAACGCACAGATTCATCCTGAAAATTATTCACAGGTTCGTATGTACCAAATCCCTTCAATTCACAGGGCAGACAACTGAAATCGAGAAAGGTAAATATGAGATGCAGAGTCCCACACATTTGATTTCCTTTTGGTAAACATTTCTCTAGCACCTGCTATGAGATAGGCCCTAGGCCAAGAAGAGCATTATTATAAGCAACTTAGCTGAATAATAAGGAAACCATCTTCTTTTTATTACACAAATGAAAATCTTTAAAGAAATATTTTCTCTGAGTTAAAACTTAAATGTGATCTCCTAGATTTAACAAAGGGTCAGTATTCTTGAAAATCTAATAGATTATTATACTACTTCTAGTTTAAAATGTACAAAACCTTCTATTAAATAAACTAACATCCATTTCCCCAGAAGTTTCAATCCTGAAAGTGGGCCCTTCTCTTATCTATTCAAGACCAGCTATTTATTGACTCTAGCAGAAAATCCTAAGTGACACCTAAACTTCATTTACACAAATTTGGAAAGGATTTTCATAGGTTTAGTTTTATTTTGATTGTTTAAAAATGAAGAAGAAAAGATTTATGGAAGACAGTAAAAAATAATTTAATAGTTGAACTATGAGGATTTCTCCTTAATGTCTCTTACAAGTAGATGTAATTTATACCAGTATAAGTGTATGTGTATCCTAAACAAACATTAGGGAGGCTAAACTGTTAAGATCTGTTGTTACCTGGCTAGCTTTGGGGCTACTGAAACTTTGATGTCTGCGTGCTCTAACTTAGGGCTTCCCTGGTGGCTCAGTGGTAAAGAATCCTCCAGCTATTGCAGGCGACCTGGGTTCGATCCCTGGGCAGGAAAATCCCCAGAGAAGGAAATGGCAAACTACTCTAGTATTCTTGCCTGGGAAATTCCATGGATGAAGCAGCCTGGTAGGCTATGGTCCATGGGGTCCCAAAAGACATGACTTAGCAACTAAAGGACAACAGCAAACGCTATAACTTAAAGGTTGTTGTGTCCGACTGTCTGCGACCCCATGGACCAGAGCGCACCAGGCTCCTCTGTCCATGGGATTCTCCAGGCAAGAATACTGGAGTGGGTGGCATTTCCTTCTCCAGGAGATCTTCCTAATCCAGGGATCGAATCTGTGTCTCATATGTGTCCTGCAATCACAGGAGACTTCTTTACCACTAGCACTACGTGGGAAGCCAAACTCAAAGCTTACTGTTGAAGAAATCCTCTCTTCCTACGCTCCACATTCAGTGCAAGAGTGAGATATTTAGAAATTCTGTTAATCTGTGATATTTTCATTATATCATTTATCATATCTTACCTGATTCCATTCTTTTTTATTTCATGCCCATAAATTCGAATTTCTTCTTGGTCTGAAAAGAACAAGCTGATTGAGCGATGACAATAATACACCGAACCAAGGCACTTAGGGCTATTATGAACCTTAAAGGGAAAAAAATGAGAGAGAGAACAGAGACCAACAACAACATATATACATGCTTTCATTTGAGTTAATAAGTCCACAGTGTATGTCTACAGTTTTATAGCATCAGTTCCATGACCCTTTACAGAAGTATAACTACATTTAGGATTTCTAAGAAAGGAAAAGATATTGACCTCAAAAATTGGACAACAGAATTAGCTTCATAAAGCACAAGTTATTCTAGCTTATTTATTTAAATTAGCTGAATCTTTAAATTCAGGATGTAATATTCTAAAGCTATGTGGCATGTATCAGAAAAAAATATAGTTCTGATAGGAAAACAGTAGAGCACCACAAAGAAACACTTTTGTAATTTTCGTGTCCATAATTTTTACCTGTTCATGAAACAGAAAATCATGAAATAGAGTTTCAAATGGAGTTCTACATAGAGTAATGTTTAAAGGTTGCAAAAGTAACCAAAACTCTCTAAAAATAAAATTGTGCAGGCACTTTAGGGAAGAGTGATTATAAAAAATTTGATGAGAAAATTAATTTACTAGTAGAAAAAATAATTTCTTTAAGTAAGGAAGAAAAGAGACGAGGAGAGGAAGAAAGGAGAAGAGGAATATCAGATTCTCTTACTCCACCACCAACATAAATCTCAAAAGGTCCAAATAATGACACCAGAAAATAACTGAAAAAAATATAGATAACTACATAGACAGAAAAGAACTTTCAAAGCATAAAAGTGACAAGGAAAATCACCAATGATAATATAAAATTTTAATATTGCAAGAATGTAATATATATTAATTTAGTGATTAATAGGCAAATTTTACTGATCACTTATATACTGAGGACTGTTCTAGATTCTGGAGATGTATTAGTCAAACAAAATAGACAAAAATACCTGCCCTCATGAAACAAATTTAATTAGAGGAAAACAGTTAAAGAAAAATAAAATTACATGTAACTGAAATATATACTAGGCTAAATGACGTGGAGAAATACTAAACGGAGAAAAGAGACAGAGAGTGTGTGTATCACGGGTTGTTGGCAGTGGGGGTAGGGGGTGGATTAGGTTGAATGGCCAACAAAAGCCTCACTGAGAAGAGGAAATTCGAGTAGTAAAGATGAAGGACATACAAGAGCAAGCCATATGGATATTTAGACCATTGGAAAAGGAATGATAGCCCACTCCAGTGTTCTTGCCTGGAGAATGCCAGGGACGGGGGAGCCTGGTGGGATGTCGTCTATGGGTTCGCACAGAGTCGGACACAACCGAAGTGACTTAGCAGCAGCAACAGCAGGCAAAAGGAATAGCAAATGCAAAGGTCTAAAGCAGAAGTATAACTAAAATGTTCTCAGTATCCAGGAATCCAGACATAGGACCTCAGGCAGGATAATGGAAGATCTTCCTTAAAGAAACAAAATGAAAAAAGATGTACAGATACTAATGAAATGAAAGTAAAAGTTGTTCAGTCGTGTCTGACTCTTTGCAACCTCATGGACTGTACAGGCTCCTCTGTCCATGGAATTCTCTAGGTAAGAATCCTGGAGAGGGTAGCCATTTCCTTCTCCAGGGGATCTTCCCAACCAGGGATTGAACCTGGGTTTCCCAATGGCAAGCAGATTCTTTACCGTCGAAGGCACCAGGAAAGCCCCACAGATACCAATATCTGGGGCTTATTTAATGAAACTAGAGGTTCCCTGCTCAATCTTCCACTAGGCAAGAAAGTCCCCATCCACATATTCAGAGCTTCTAACCAGGTTTTAGAACCTAATACTCAAATGTGAATAAACATTCATGGATCATTTGATGAAAGCCTGCAACATGAAAGGCAGATGCCAAATACACCAATAAAAAGGAGATTAAAGAAGTCAAAAACAATTTAGAAAAATAAACTTCCAAAAATCTGTAATTGGTATCTTCAGGGAGAAAAGTGAGAAAATGCCATTCATGAAACAAGAAAAAAAAAAATGCTGCTAAAGTGAAACTCAGGAAATAAAAATAAGCAATTGGATGTTGATAATATGATAGGAAAAACTTATAACTGAAATAGAATTCTGGAAAATAAATATCTAATAATTGGAAAGAAATATCAAAACAAAAAAGCAAAAAAAAATGGAAAAGAGAAATGAATCAATGAGAAAATTAAGGAATCAGTCACTCAGGACAGGAGTTCCAATATCTGAGTTACAGAATTACTGAAAGAGAGGAAATTAAGAAATAAATATTATTCCAAAACTGAATTGTTTGAAACACTAGAAAGGGCTCATCAAATACCCAGCACAATGTATGAAAAAAAAAAAAAGCAACTCACATGACATCTCAGAATGTTGGGGATAAAGAGAAGAACTAAACATTTCTGTAAAGAGAGGGCAAATTTTAAAAGATCATATGCAAAATGATCAGAAATCAGAATGAATTGAATTTTAAAATTCTGAAAGTGATTTCCAAACTATAATCAAGACTTCAAAAATTTCCCTCCTATGCACTCTTGAGATGTGAGTAACCACTAGTCAAATCTATTTCACTTGCCTTCACTAATCAAGGTCATCTTAATTGTTACTACAAAAGATAGGCATGTACGCCAAGGAGCAGGTAGTCTAAACAATAAGATGTCTGCCCAAGTTGTTCTCCAGGAACTTGAAGTTAGGGCTGTCTAGTTTGAGTTAAACTGGTTAAGACTGGAAAGGATTCCTGCCCCTTCAGCGGGCCACACACAAGCATCCCTCTCCAGGAAGCACTCAAACAAGCACTGTCCCCGTGAGCAGAGCATCCAGGAAGCTTTTCAGAGCCTATGTCTCAATTATAAACACAAATTCAAGAATTGCTAGACATTTCACAGGACCTAAGAAACAAGGGTGGCTCTAGGGGTAAAGAATCTGCCTGTCGATGCAGGAGATGTAACAGATGTGGGTTCTATTCCTGGGTCAGGAAGATCCTCTGGTGTAGGAAATGGCAACCTGCTCCAGTATTCTTGCCTGGAAAATTCCATGGACAGAGGAGCCTGGTAGGCTACAGTCCATAGAGCTGCAGAGAGTCAAACATGCTTGAGTGACTAAGCACAAAAGACAGGGAAACCAAGACAGGAGAGAGAAGAATGAATCTCACCAGGAAAATGTGAAAGGAAATTCCAGATGCTAGGTGTACAGTAGGCTCAAAAGCAACCAGTCTCAATTGGAACAGGAGAATGAAAAACTGAGGAAGGGATAACTCATCGGAAGGAAAGGGAAACCGAGACTTCCTGATTTATCTGACCATATTGAGAAGAGTTGAAGGAAAAAAATGATTAAAGTATAGGAAATGCAGCAAACAAAAAATGAGATGACTTAATTCCATAAAATTGTACAAAGAGAAATGAAATCACAATAACATTAGGCTTAGCTCTCAACAATACTTATATAGCTGTTGTTCATATATGTAAACTATGTAAATGACAATAATATAAAAACCACATATGATGTAACCAATTACAATGATGTAATTCCATTAACAAGAGGGAAAGAAAGTGTGAGCATGTGTGTGCATGTGTGTGTGTGTGTGTGTTAGAGGTAGAAAGGATGATGTGACAGATGACTTCTCATTTTCCATAGTAAAAAGTGAAGAAATAAGTCCTAATTTTGAAAAATAAAGAAATAATAGCACATTTTAATGTGTTAGGTGAAAAAAAGAAGAAATAGCTAAAAACTGAAGTAATTGCCTTTGGAGAGTCAGATTTTATCTGGGGTCAAAGAATGAAGGAAAGAGGGGCTATTTTTACCTTCATGTATCTTGATGAAATCTTTTAAACTAAATATATGCATTATTTTCACAAAAATAACATTGAATTTAAAGAAAAAGAATCAAAAATATAAAAGTATATATGCATAAAGATATGTATAAATACATGTCTTTTAAAATACTGAAATATTTTAAAATCTAAATATCTAAAACAGAATATAATTAAATAATTTCAGTACTACATAGCTGGAACAAGTACAGCTAACAAACTTTGTGTTTGTCAAAAACATTTGACATGGAAAATAGTTCTTGATATAATATTAGGTAAAATTGTGGAGAAGAAAATTATACATAGTAAAGTTTCAACTTTATAAGTGTGTATAAAGTCCAGAGGAAAACTTTAGAGGAAAATATATGAAGCCATTAGCACTAGTAAGTCTTGAATGATAATTCTAATAGTATTTTTAGACTTCTTTGAATTTTTTCAATTTTCTACAAAAGAGGTGAACAACTTTACAATTAGACAAAAGATGACATTTAAAATAAATGGATTTGTTGATGTGAAAACAAATTCCACCAACCAGAGCCAAGTAGAAACAAAATCTGTTAACTCTGAAAGCACAGCTGAGCTTTGTGTGTTATTATCTCTCAATTATCTAGTTGACACCTTAGTCCTCAAAAGGGCCAGACACTGGACAAGAACATTTCAATGTAAGGGTCAGAAGGTGTTTGAGTGATAAGCTCAGTAACTCCTTCCCAGAGTGGAGGAGTAAAGGACAACAGGGAACTGAGAACCGAAGCCCTATATGAACTAAAAACGCATATCACTAACTCCTCTATCTAAAGACACCTCCAATTTTTTATCCTTATGTCCCATAAGTTAACTTTCAATAGACCTCATTTTCTTTTGAGGTTACAGGGATTTGTTGCTGTTAAAAAAGCTTCAGGACTGAATTTTTAATATTTCCCTCGTCTAAGACAGGAGGAGAGTTAGGCAACTCCAACATGTCAGAGAGATTCAAGAAGAGATTCAAACAAATGATGATTGTGAAGGGTTTTAGCTTTAGAACAGGACAGCACTGCTGTTTTCTGGTTTTGCTTTGAGATATCAGAAAATTCAGAGAAAGACTCAAGCAGGGAAAAAGGTCCCTTCTTGACTTCCTTACATCAGCCAGAGGCACTCTGAAGCTTACATTTTGAGATGTTTCTCCTGTGAATTCTTCTGAAGCAAGAACGCTGCAACAAAGAACTCTGAGTTCAATCATATAGTATAAATCTACCTAGAAATTAGCTACCTATCCCCATATCCTCTAGCTCGTGTTCATGTAATTCATACACTCCATTTCAGCGTCCCCAGTTCACGCTGAGATATGTCTTTTAGGAAAATAAAAAATCAAGATGACCATCACACTGGAAATGTCAAGAAGGAAACGTATACAAGTAACATGATTGATGCCTGAAGCTACCCTCTCTTTTTGAATTGATCAAAAAATTGAAAAATGAGTAAATCAACTGGAGTTGATATAATGATATCCATGATACAGACATTCCTGCATTGCCTACATGTCCCTACCTTATGGATCCAAACCAGTCTTCTCCCAGTCCTATGCCCCGTCTTCATAGAAACATGCTCAAAATAGTTACAAATTTGGCCCATCCCATTCAGAATCAGCCCCCTCCTTCCCTAAAAAGAGCTCTAAGTATTCATACTATGATTATTATATATTTTTCATCATTTATCTAGTACTTTAAAAATACAGACTTCACCATAAATAATTATGTCGTAGGATCACCTACCCACACAGTATACTGAGGCTCCAAATTACCACAATCCTTTGCAAAAATGTAAGAGCAGTTTCCTGGGAAGTAATAATAGATGCCATCAAAAGTTTCAAAGTGGTATTGTCCCCAGGTTTTGCAAATCCCATCTCTGCCATTGCCCATGTTTGGCACTGAAAGGAAAAAGGATACTATTTAGTAGAATAAAACAAATAATATCTGATTCTTACAAAGTTCAGTCATGGTAGGTGATTCTAATTTTCATTAAAATAAATGTTTGCTTCTTTGGTGGACAATATCACAGAGAAAAATACCTAACATAAAACTACCAACAGCTCTCAAAACTATCAAATTCCCCTGAAGAAAACCATGGTCTTCAAGTTGAAGAAAGAATTTAGGTTAGAAACTTCCTTAGTTTTTGCTTTCAAACAAAGACTTTGTGGAGAGAAAGAGAGGGAAGAATGATACAGTAAAAGAAGGTGATAGTGATAAAGCAAATATAATGGCTCTAAAAAAGAGAAATGTCACCACAAAGTATCCTAAAAATTAACACTGGCAGCATTAGAATGTTCTGGTCTCTGCAATTCTTTGAAAATAACTTAGGATCCACAGAGAAAACTAATCATTGGCCAAAAGTCATGTTTATAAGTCTGGGACCTGGGAATAGGGAGCATTAGTCATTCAAAGTATACTGGAATTCATAACCTCAAACTGGTCACATAGTAAGCAGTGTTTGTCTTAAAGCATACAATTTCATCTCCTGTTGCCTTCATGTCTATCTCCCTTTACATTTTGCGGATGGCCCATTTTTATTTTCTCTACCCTTCTTTCTAGATTAATATGGGAATCAGTGACATTTACTGAGCATTAATTGATTAAGACATTAGAGTATGTTAATATACTCTATAGGTGGCATAGAAAGAAAGCACAATCATATCTTCTCTTTTCGTAGTTTGTGTAAATGTATTAGCTTTGGCCAACTTAGACCTTTTCAGGAAAAAAATGCAGAGCTAGCTATTATTATTCAGGCAGTCTTTTCTGATAGTATGCCTTATGCCTGTTGCATATTTTCATAAAATCTTGCACTTTATAGCACATCATAAATGTAATTACTATTATAGCCTGGGCCTCTCCTCTAGACTGTAATCTCCATTAGGGCAGAAACATGTCTATATTATTCACTGTTCCCAGTGTCCCACCTGGGATCTAGTAGATCAGTAAATACTCATTAAACAAATGGATTTTATTATTTATTATTGATGTAAGGTCCTACATTAGATAACTGTGGATAAAAAAAATGTTTAAGAGCCCTCTGCTTTAAAGAGTTCTCAATACTATTTCTCTCTTTAAAAAAAAAGTGTAAGTGTTAGTTGCTCAGTCATATCTGACTCTTTGTGACCCTATGGACTGTAGCCCATCAGGCTCATCTGTCCTTGGGATTCTCCCCCTTCTCCAGGGTATCTTCCTGACCCAGGAATCGAACCTGAGTCTCTGGAATTGCAGGCAGATTCTTTACTGTCTGAGCTGCCAGAGAAGCCCATGTACAGGATATTCCATTAATTCAAAGTCAAAAAAGAATGAGTGACTCCCAATAACAAATCTAATTTATAAAGCAAAAGAGAGATGAATGGAAACCTTGTTTTAATGGCCCAATTCAATTTAAAATGGAAAAAAAAAACACTTGAATCACATTTTTTAAAAGTACTTTAGGAAGAAAACTGACCAAGGAAGTTTAAGACTCATACCCTGAGAACTATAAGATATTGATAAAGGAAATTGAAGACAGTTTAAAGGAATGGAAAAATATCCCATGCTCTGGGGTCAGAAGAATTAATATTGTTAAAATGGCCATACTACCCAAAGCAGAATACCAATTTAATGCAATCCCTATCAAATTACCCATGGCATTTTTCACAGAACTAGAACAAATTATCCTAAAATTTATATGAACCATAAACATCCCAGGATTGACAAACCAATCCTGAGGAAAAATAACAAAGCGGGAAGCCTAACCCTCCCAGACTTCAGACAATATTACAAAGCTACAGTAATCAAATCAGTGTGGTGCTGGAATAAAAACAGACATATAGATCAATGTAACAGAATAGATAGCCCAGAAATAAACCCACACACCTATGGTCAATTAATCTTTGACAAAGGAGGCAAGAATACACAATGGGGAAAAGACAGTCTCTTCAGCAAGTGGTGTTAGGCAAGCTGGACAGCTACGTGTAATTAATGAAGTTAGAACATTCCATACCACATACAAAAATAAGCTCAAAATGGCTTCAAGACTTACATATAAGATATGACATCATGAAACTCCTAGAAGAACATAGGCAAAGCTTTATTTTACATAAATCATACCAATATTTCCTTAGATCAGTCTCCCAAGGCAACAGAAATTAAAGCAAAAAATAAACAAAAGGGACCTAACCAAACATAAGCTTTTGTACAGCAAAGGAAAATTTAGAAAGAAAAGACAACCTATGGACTGAGAGAAAATATTTGCAAGTGATGCAAGAAACAAAAGCTTAATTCCAAAAGTGTACAATCAGCTCACACAGCTCAATAACAAAAAACACAACACAACAAAACAAACAACATGATAAAAAAAAAAATGAGCAGAAGACCCAAATGAACATTTTTCCAAAGAAGACATACAGATGGCCAAAATCACTAATTATCAGAGAAATGCGAATCAAAGCTACAACGAGGTACCATCTCACACTGGTCAGAATGGCCGTCATGTAAAAGTCTACAAATAACAACTATGCTGGAAAGGATGTGGAGAAAAGAGAACTCTCCTTCTCCATTGGTGAGAAAGTAAATAGGTACAGCCATCATGGAAAACAATATGGAGGTTCCTCAAAAAACTAAAAATAGAGTTGCCATATGATCCAGCAAGCCCACTCCTGGGCATATATCTGGACAAAACTATAACTCAAAAAGATACATGCTCTTCTATGTTCATAGCAGTACTATTCACAATAGCCAAGACATGGAAACAACCTATACGTCCATTGACAGATGAATGGATAAAGTTGTGATACATATATACAATGGAATACTCCTCAACCATTAAAAAAAGAATAAATTAATGCTACTTACAGCTACATGGATGGACCTAGAAATTATCCCACTAAGCAAAGTAAGTCAGAAAGAGAAAGACAAATATCACATGATATCACTGATATGTAGAATCTAAAATATGACACAAATGAACCTATCTTCAAAACAGAAATAGATTCATAGACTTACAGAACAAACTTGCGGCTGCCAAGGTAGATGGGAATGGGGAAGGGTTGGATTGGGAGTTTGGGACTCGTAGATTATATACAGAATGGGTAAACTAAAAGGTCCTATTGTATAGCACAGGGAACTATATGGTTCAATATCCTTGAACCATGACAGAAAAAATACGAAAAAATAATATAACACTGTAAGTCAACTATTCTTTAAAAATTAAACAAACAAAAAAAATCTAACAACAGAAAGAATACTTGAACTAGTAGAGTTCAATGAGAAGGGAAAGAGGGCATACCCATTTTTCTTTCACATTGTTTCAAAATTACTGGAAATAAATCATGGATACTCTAGTTCCTACACAATATGATAGTCCCAAATCCCAAAGGATGAACACTAATACAGCAAATTATGCCTTCATGTTCTCTGTAGCACCTCATAACTCTCTCATAAGTATCCCTGAAACTTACCAATCTGGCACCGTGTCCCAAGAGCCTGAAATATTTGACAGTCACATGTACCAGCCTTGGAACAGAAAGCTCCGTTAAGGCATTCATGAGGACAAGAACCTGAAGAGCCAAAAAAAAAATCTGTTATCTTCTGGCATGCATCAGTTTTTATAAACACAATCTGTCAAGATTTAGCTTGGACTAAGTGTAACCTCTGTTAACTCAAACAGAACCCTGGGCCTATTGCCTTGATAAGCTAAAGAATTAAGCTCCTCAAGTCTCCATCGAGTTCATTTCATTATGTGTGCTGTGAAACAAGAAAGACAGACTTTCACATCTCAAACTACCCTGAGAGCAAAGGTTAGCCTCCTTCAAGCAACTGAAAGGTCAAGTTCCCATGTAAGGAATCCCTGTCCCAGATGATGAGAACCAGAAACACACGAGCTGAAGATGATCCCCTTGACAGAGTTTGGCACCAGCTGCACGACTGATCAGCTACCCCTCCAGGAGCAAGTGTGGTATTAAAGAAAAGCGTCCATCATTAGCTCAAGGGATCAGGCACAATATAGAACTCGAAAAGAAATTCTTATTTTTTAAGAGAGCGATTAAACATTCTATTTGAAGTTGCGCGTTAATCCTCAGGCTTAATTACAAATGACGCATTCTTTCTGACCCACCGCTAATTTTAATGGGGCAGAAGCCAAGGCTGCTGCTGGTTGTCACCAAAAATATTTTTTTTCTTTCACAGAAAGAAAAATCACCCCGAAGGATTATGTTGGAAAGAGAAAGAAAGGAACTATGAGCTCCTGAGTGAGTTTGAAAGCTGCAAATGAATTACAGTGAAAATCTCTCCTCTAATAAGGACAAGAGACACTGGCAAACCTCAACAGGAAGGATTTAAGCAATACATCAAGAGAACTAGAGAATATCTTTGAGTGACCATAAAGTGTTTACTAAAGACTGGCTCTCTTTGGAATATGGTAAGGTCATGAAAGGCACTAGGCTAATTGTGGTATTTTAACCACAGTTCTGCAGAAGGCAAGAATTTAAAACTCTATTATCCTTGAACCTCAAGATCCATTGATCTAAAATGTCTCCACTTTTAAAGACATACAACTCTCTAATTATATCTTAACTGAGGAGAAATAAGCTATTTTAATTTTGATCATAAATATAGATAAAAATGACATCTGTCATAAATTTAAATGCAGTTCTCTTTTTCTGGTGGGGGTATACATCTATCTCCATACTTTATCTTAGGTCACAATATTGTATTTTTCCAATTAATAAATGTCAAAGTAATTACATAAGCATACATAATTATTGCCTTCAAAAATTTATTTACAACCCTGTTTATTCTCCTGAGAACAGATACCAAAATAAAACTGGTCAGAAACCCCTGTTTTTTTGTTGTTGTTGTTTTGTTTTGTTTTTTTAATTTTCTTTACTTTATTGTGTTGGTTTTGCCATACAATGACATGAAACCACCATGGGTCTACACATGCTCCCCCTCCAGAACCCCCCTTCCCTGTTTTTTAAAATGCAAAAAAAAAATCAAATTGAATTTCAAACTACCATTAGCATTTTGCTAAATGGAAATGAGAAATTGGTAAGTGAAAAGAGCAATGTCAAAGAATCAATTGATTCAGAAAAAAAAAAATCATCTGATATCCAGTGATATCTTTCCTGGCCATACAGTTATGAGCTTTGTCTGTTTAACCTTGCTTGTTTCCAAATATAATTCATATTTCTATGTGAAGTAAACTTAAACTAATACTAAATGCTATTATCACCCTGGCTCAGTTTCCTTCATGCTTTGTATGGAAATTATAGAGTTCATTCACTATCCTCCCCAAAGGGGACTTCTGAGAAAGCATACAAATACAAAACTATAGATTTAGCACTGACCTTTTATTTTGCTCTCACCCCAATTAATAGCTTCATGGAAGAAGTATCTTGGAGAAGTTGCTTCAAACTTAAAAAGAAAGAAATCAGAATTCAAGACAATTAAATTATTTAATTCAAGACATACATGCAAATTGGAAAACAGCTACAAACACAGAAACCATAAAGAACTGACTCCATATTTCCTTGGACTATTAAGGCAAAATCTTGGGAGAGGCAGAAAGGGCTCCTCTTGGGTTGTAGTTAGATTTGACTTCGAGGTTTGGTTTTGCTTCCTGAATCTGACAAGTCCTTCATCCTCTCTGACCTCAGTTCTGCCTCCCTGCCCTCTTTGGGAAAGAGCCTGGTCGGAATCTAATCTTTGCCTTAGTTGACTGCCTTGCCTGCAGAAGTAGCAGTTTTTAAACATTTCCAAGTACAGATGAGTTTGGAGAAAATGCATGGGACTGAAGGACCAACAGACAGTGATGTACCCGCTGTAGGCAGCCCATCTAGGCAAGACACCATCCACAGAAGCCTCAGCCACTGAAGTGTGAGCGTGCCATCCTGAGTCTCCAAAGAGCTGCCACTTTAAAGTTCATAGAGCAGTTAAATGTATCTTTTTATAGAGTTCAAAGGACATCAGGTTATTCATTAAGAGCATGAATTATAGAATCAAAAGGTTCTGGATCAGAGGCCTGATTCTGCCACTATTTACTCTAAGGCAAATTTCTTAACTGCTTAGCGCCTTCTTTTACTTGTCTGTAAAATGGGAACAGTGATATCTACTTCACTGTGTAGCTCTAACAATGAAGTTTTTAAAATATATAAAGATTCCAGCATAATACCTCCCACATAGAAGATTAGCAAGAAAGAGATTTATATTAATCTAAGGAACCCAGATAAAATTATAAGATTTAGAGAGGTTAATATGGAGTAGTAGTAAATAGTTGTGGATTTTTAAAACTAATTGATTATGGCTTTGTATCCCAATTTAATGCCAATTTAGTGTATGATCTGGGGCAATGTCCTTTCCAAAAGGATTTTTACATTCACCAGAAGAATACATATTTCCCAAATTTGCCACATAATAGTTAAACTGACTACCAGAGGATGTTAGAAAAACTGGAAAGAGTGAAGGATAAGAAGAAAGGAGGATAAAGAATGTGATTTCAGGTGCAAAGCCCTTTTTCAACAGACTCTGGTCTCCTTTCTACATGGTAACATTTTCTTTTAACAGGCAACGCTGCCCCATGGTAGACAAAAGGACACTCACACTCACCACTTCAAGGCTCTTTTCTAAAGTCTTTGACCCATATCGTGGCTCTAAGTTCACTGTTGTCTGCTTTCATTCCTCCAAGATTTTGTCCTCACTGTTCAGCCTCCTCTTTTTGCCCTTTGCTCTCTCTTCAAATTAACGCAGTCTCACAACAATCTATGACCTGGATTTCCCCAAGACAAGGCTTATTCTCTCTTTAGCTCTATTGTCTGGGACTGCCTAAACCTAACACAACCACCAGTATTACTGGGCACCAAGCTCTTCCTGTGTTGGTGCTAATGAATCACTGCTGGTGCTCACTAACAGTATCTGTTGACTTCAGCTCTGGCTCATACAAGCTCATTAATGAGAACAAATTACTTAACCTGCTCAGTCTCAGTTTCCCAATCTGTAAAATGGAATAACAATAACTGTCTCACAGAATTGTGAGAATTAAGTGAAATGAGATAAGTAAAGCACCAACGTATTTTGTAAATACGTTACCTACTTATATCATTAAGCAAAAACTGACTAAAGTGCACTAACTACACTGGATAACACTAGACCAAGACGAAAATATAGAATTTGTTTTTCACTCAATTTAGGCTACACCTCCTCCTTGGAAATCACAGTGACTACCTAGGACACCAACCTCCTGGTCACCACAATATCCTGCAACATTCCATGCATCATATTATAATGTCTCACTGATGCTAAGACATGACGCACAACTTTTATTTTTATAACAGATCTGAACTCAGAGTGGCATGTCTCATGTTTATAGTTGGAGGCTCTTTTCATTTTTCATGCTATACAAACAATAGCAAATAACTGGTGGTGTCTTAGATTCAATGAACAAGTTACACAGAAAGGGCTTCTTTACAGGTCTGCCTCCACTAGGCACTGTTTCCAGAAAACTAGCACCGCTGTTCATGGTTATATCTCTAGCACGGCCCCTTTTATGTTGTCAACAAATACCAACTGAACCAAAAATAGACCTTCCGCAAATGGGAGTGATCTGCCTCCCAAAGCTGTTTAGAACCATGACTGCAGAATGTTCTGTGGATGCCCCTCCTCACATCCTTTTAGCCCGTCTTGAACTTTGCCTGCATCTGGGGTTTTGAGCACACTGAAACTCTCAAGCTCCAGCTTCTTTTTGTCTCTGCCTTAGGGTAGAGTCCAAGCAGAACAGACAAGAGAAATGCCTTTCAGAAGATTTAAGTGTCCCCAGAAGCTGCCCTCAACCAATGAGAGGCAGGTGTGGATGGATAAGTATCCCAGCTCCCCGATTGCTTGGAGAAACGATTCTAAAACACTCTACACAGTTCCGCAGAGGGATGCCCGCAAGACTGAGTCCCCGATGTTTAAAGCAAAAGGCCCCTCATTAAGAGAGATGTGCTGGATTTTCTCCCTTCCTTGGCTCCCTTTCCTCCCCCCGCCTTCCAACTCCTGCATATACAAATTGCTTGTGCCCTCTAATAAACAATTTGCCTCTGCTTTCAGGAGAATTTTGAAATGTGACACAAATGCAAAAAAAAGTTACAAGCTGTGAGCGCGTATATTCACATAGCTGAAGATAGAGGGCAGCCCATTCCTCCTCCGTGCCAATTACAGACCCGCAGGAGGGCGAGAAGCACAGAGCAATCACTGCAGGGCACACCTGACAGGTGGAGTTCACAGGGACAGTACGGGGACAGGGCACAATGACAGGGACGTTGACGGGGGGAGGGGGGTGTCTACCCTTCTCTGCTCACTGTTAACGCATGGTCAGGGTATTCCTGAGTCCTTAGGGGCACAGGTCAGTCCGTTTTCCTAGAGTGGGGACGTGAATCTGTGGACAAGAGTGGCCTTTGCCACAGAAGAAATTTCAGCCCTAAACTGCAAGGCATCATTGCAGCCTCATTGCCCCTCTTTAACATTTCTTCTCTTAAAGTTTGTTCAGATGTGAAACAATGTTGGTGCATGTTCTCCAGCTACAGGAAATAGAAGTGTCCAGCTCTTCAGTCTCCCTAAAAGAAATCAAGACAAGTGTATTTCTCACTTATTAACAAAAGGCAGGCATTAACATAACTCTGGGTGGGGGGGTTAAATTATACAAATTCTAAAAACATCCAAACCGTCAATAGTATAAGCCCATCCATAGGCTGCTTAACATGACAACGGTGGGGTATATTTCACAGGTTCTACCAGAATGAAGTTTTTCTCAAAACTGAATTTTCTACTAAGTTGTGTGGATGTCTTTTTGAGGCTAACATGATCTACTGGTAAATATGCACTTAACATTTCTCAGGGAAAAACCATTTTAACCACTTCACATAATACATTAATTACGTAAGTACACAAAATACTTTTTAAGAAAAAAAAGTGTTTCCCCTTCATAGACAATCCTTTGCCTATTCTAGTTCAAACAGAGATCTTCATTCTTGTTGAGGATAAATTAGTTCTGTCTTCTGAATTGTCACAGCAGCATATCAGATCTCTCTTTTTTTCATTTATCTTTAATTAAGTTAAATTATATATTAAATATATTTAGTATACAGTGTATAATAAAAGCTATGATATATTTAATATATAAAATGTATAATTTTATATTTAAGATATAAATGTATCAGGCATCCATCAGAAAATGCTAATAGAAATTGATTACAATTCAGCATTTGACAAAGACCTTTAATATCAAGCTGTCTGCTATATAAATACTCAAATCATATTACTTTCCAAAGAAATGCCTTTATTTGAGTTAGGATTCTCTATCTTACCGTCCATCTTTAACAGAGAAATATTTTTAAAAATCCATGCATTTAAACATTCCAGCCATAATTTGAAGATACTATGATTATGTCATGTAATATTATTTAGATAAAAGGACCCAAGCAAAAAGGTCTCCTCAAATTCAGTGCTACTCAACCCCTCTAAAAGAAGAAAAGTCACTTCTTCATCAGTACCTGTGATTTAGATTTATTAGAAAATATAAAACCTGTTTGTCACGACACTAGGGCACTTCTGATGCCTTTTGTGGTACTTAACTCAGACCGTGTACACCTTTCTCTGCTCCTGTTTGCTCACATCTGTCCTATTTTCACTGTCCTCTGATATTGTACTTAATTTTTAAACCAATTAAAGTGCTCTGGCAAGTAATGAGATCCAATCTCTCACAAATTGTGGTAACCCATCAGTAGGGAACTGAGGTGAATAGCAAAAAGCATTTAACCAGAAACAAGTAATTGTGAGCTAAGCCTAAACCAGAGGGTCGCAGAATAGCGCTAGAGAAGGTACTTTGCCTCTTCCTTCTCCTTTTTGTCTTGTTTTTAGCATTTTATTTGCCTCCACAAAGGTCTCATTGTTGAAGTGACAGCAGAGGCCCAAAGCAGAATGGATTATTTCTCAGCTTCTCTCTCCATCTGAGGCATAACCTACCTGGGCTGCTAAAAGAGCTCTTTTCTGTCGATTTTCATTAAACCCGTTTCTGGAAGAAAACAAAAAGAACTTGTATAGTCAAAGGCCCCTAGGCAACCTGAACAAGCCTTTCCCAAGAGAGAGCTGATGTTTTCCTCCCGATTTCCATCACTTTATCAAAGAGGTCTTTCTTGGTTTAACATTGAAAAGGTCCCCCTCCCCCTTTTGGAGGGGTTAGATTTGTGTGGTGGCACTGTCTCGTTTTACAGCCCTCGGGAGTGTCCCCAGATCTCTTCAGTCTCTGATGTAAACTCCATTTTAGGAAGGAACTTAGAGATAAAGAAATAAACAAAATGCACTTTAACTGCTCCACACACCTTCATAAAATACTTCATAAGTATCCAATAAGTGTAGGCTCACTTTTTTCAGATGGAATCCTCAATTCGCTCTCTTTTCCATGTCCTCAGATTAACATTATTGTGAGTAAGCACATCAAACCAAATTATCAAAATCAATGGGTAGAATTCTGCTTTTCATTAAACAGATCAGTCTAGTCCAAGAAATAATTTTCATTACTGTCTGCTAGAACCATTTTATTCTTTTTGTTATTAAAAACTGCTTTAATCTGTTAAGAATATTGTGCATTTCTAATCAGTGATGAATACTAATAATAATAATAGGAAATTACTGAATATATTAATAGCTTCTTTTGAAATGAAAATAATGTCTCCTTAGTATCCACAGTCATTGGATACCACCAAAAATTCCTCTTATAATTAAAACAAAAGGAAATAATTTTGTTCCATTGATAAGGAACTAAATGCTCAATAATTTTTAATTTGTGGAAATGTTTAAAGAACTACATCTCATGCCCTTGTTTTGTAAAATATTTCATTAATTTTTTTGAAAGGAGATACACAATCTGCTGAGTTATGCGCATTCCCACTATCTTTATGTTTCAGAGGACATAAAGAAGAAGAAATACTCACTCTGATGTTCTTGTCAAGATGGATGATGTACAAATATAGCCTGCCAGAGATAAATATAAGTGATAAGAATGAAAAAATTATCCAAATATCTTGGTCATGTGTTCTGTTTATAAAACAAGTTTAAATATAATTTTAAAATACAGACTGAAATTTTGACCAGCAAATTCCTTATGCGCTATCAGGATGACCAGTAACCCAGAAAGACTGGGCAGTGTACATACAGGGACATGATACAATGGAATACGTACTAGTCTTGAAGACAGAGATCCAAGCTTTAGTCCCATGCTACCACTTAGCAAATACCAAAGTTCAGCAAGCACATTACAAAATGATGGTGGGGGCCAAGTTGATCTTCAAAGTCCCCTCCAGCTCTCAACACTCTAAGACTATTTCTCCTTGGAGTTTCAGTCACTACTAGGATTGGAAGATAGTGTCTGTAGCCATGCTAGCTTTCTACACTTCAGTAATTTTTCCCACTTCTTCTAGAAGCCCCAAAATATAAAGCCTTTTTCAGTGATTAAATGTAAATAAATGTACGGCTAAATGTAAATAAATGCTTTCTGCCATAAAAATACTTTTTAAAAATTAATTTATAAATATCTTGCTATAATTGAAAATCAATTCTTAGTCTCAAATGTTAAATCCTTCTTATAACATTCTTTTGCCATTCTTTGACTTAATGACATCAAGAAAGTTTAAGCACTCAATGTCTCCTTGTCTACTATAAAATTTCAAATGTTTCATTTATACAACTATTTTAAACCATTATTTAGAAGAGAAAAGGAATCGGAGCTTCTTCTAGTACAGTTTTATATCATAATAAAATCAAGATTTTAACATTTAAAAAAGAGACTCATAAATTTAAAACTAAAGTTCCAAATTATCAACATTATTAAAAAGTTCCCCCCAAAATGATCTGAGTGTCATTTAGTATATACCCATTCTAATGACTTTGAAGTGCTTTACAGTATAAGAGGAAGCAGTTTCCACCATTTACAAGAAAGACTAAAAAAACAATAAAATTAATATGAGTTCTTACCTTGTAATGAAAATAGCAGTATATGAAGCAAGAATATACTCCAAGGTATCATTAAATTGAGTTTTCTCACAATGTTCATTTCAGTATAGCCTTTTCCCTTGAAATGTAACTAAATTGCTGGTCTTTACTATGATGGCATCTTAGAAGTATGAGTATTTGTAGAGTGCTCTAATTCTTATAAATATAGCTTTGTAATAAAGGAATTCAGAAAGGAAGTCCAGCCTTTCTAACCACATAGAGCACCTGAAGCTTTGGAACTTGCAGGCAACCCTTTGGCTGAGTCTCATTAGCAATGCATGGCAGCTTCTTACCTGAGCCCGTATTAGTTACACCCTACCCTACTCCTGCTCCTCATACCCTTTGTAGCCTATATCATTAGCCTTTTATGACTTCTAAAGACAGTAGCATCAAACAAACAAAAAACACCATTATCTCCTGATGTCATAAGAGATAACCATTATTCCTAACTCTTGATCTCTTCCATGTTTTATTCATGAAATAATTACTGTCCTTTGAAGGAAGATGAAATAAAATCCTATCAGCCATTCCCAGAATGTCTAGATGTTCTCATAAACTTTTCAAGATTTATAAGTAAACTAAAATTACGTGCATATATTTTCAACTCTAATCCTATTACAGTGTAGTTTAAGTTGACCTGTTCACGTGCCCACAGATCTTTCTGTTAAACATACTTCAACTGAAGTAGAAAATAATACAAAAAAGATGATAGTCTAACATTTGATTTTAAAAAGAAAATAAAATGACTCATCTAATCCCGAAAACCTTCCTTCCTCCTCTGTTTTCCCATCCTCTATGACAGGCACCCAATCAGACAGCAAGTCAGGGCTTCTTAACTCTCAGAAAGCGCACTCTTCTCTGGAGGTGACGGATTGCTTGGATTAGTATCAGAGGACGGCTCTGATGTTTCACAGTGAGCTCTACAGAAACGAGCTAAGCCCCATACATGAGAGAAGGACACGACTGTATAGTGGGTGCACATTTCCATCACAGATCCCCTCAGCTGCCTGCACAAATATCAGATTCCCTTAGCAGATGGGGACACAGTAGTAAAGAATCTCTAACCACACAAAATTACCTTGAGACAGAAACACACAGCAGTTCTTAATATCTTGCTGTACTCAGACACTTTTTATGCAGTGACTTCCTGGTCTTTTCTGAGAAAATAGCCTTGATATCCTGAAACATTGCATGCCCCACACCTATTATATAAACAGCTTCTTGTCTATGTCTCAAACTTAATCTTTTACTCTTGTTTCACATGATCTTAATGCCTTTCCACTGCCTATATAATTGCTAATTCTGTGACCCAAGAGAAGATGCTTCCCTTAAATTCATATTTTAAGCATGAAGAAACACATAAACTCCCTCAAAATATAAGTAGCTCTATGCCTACACACACACACACGTGTACATTCATTTTAAAATTTTGATGAATTAGTTTAAATAATTTAAGTGTAGTATGTGTTTAATAAATATTTACTAAAAGGTTATTGGACATTACTCAAACTAATTAGACAATAAATTAATATAATTCTAAACAGATAGACCTAGTTATTTATAGTTACACTCTAATTATTGATCTAAAAATATGTATCTACTCAACCACAATTAAAATTAATATTATACACACTTAAGATGTAAATACAGAATAAATTTAAAAGCTTGAAATTTGTTTAGAGAACAATAATTTTCCTACAAAAAAATTTTAATTCAATGCACCAAATCTGTTTACACAGAATATTTACTACCTCTTTCTGAAAAGCATGAAAATGTATATAACAAATACACATTACTAAGTTCCCTCCTTAATTTAAAACAGTTTCTCTTAGCTTCATAGTTTCCTATAAAAATCAACCTAAAATGTGAAGATTCTATAAATCATATTTTAGGATTAT
This sequence comes from Antilocapra americana, assembly GCA_007570785.1. Taxonomy (NCBI): domain Eukaryota; kingdom Metazoa; phylum Chordata; class Mammalia; order Artiodactyla; family Antilocapridae; genus Antilocapra; species Antilocapra americana. The sequence continues at coordinate 28,406,350 of ML663565.1, forward strand.
TTTTTCCTCAATCTGGTAACTATTTGACTTAAAACTTTTCACAAGTGACATACTTCTAGAAAAATAAAAAATGGCAACCGAAGTTAAATTTCATGGTTCAAAAAAGAAACATTTTGATAATGTTTACAGTTATTTCTAAATACTACCAGAACTTGGTGAGGAAGGATAAGTAAACAGCAGTATAAAGCCTGAGAAAAATATTTCTTTCTAATATAATTCTTAGATAATTTATGTACTTAATTCAAATGTAAGAACTCTTAATTTTTCATCTCAAATTTCATACAGTGTCTTTAAACGTTCAATTCAAAAGCATCACAACTATTTTCACGTGTTAAATTTGAAAATTCCAAGGCTATATCATCTGGCATTTTTATTACTCTTATTCTATTTTGAACTCTATGAATTTAAAACCTATAAATTAATTTGTCTAGTAAAGAAAACAGTAGAAATTATAATGGGACTTCTCAGGGTGACCATTCTTTTATAGCTAGAGGTTTAGTGTATGCTGGATTTCTATTCCTCCTGCATCCAGGTTTAGAGTAGGTGGGAGATGAGTAGAACGAACAATGGCAGAGAAAACAATACCAGAAATTGCAAGTTCTTTTTCAACTAACTGTTTTATGGAGTCATTACGTTAAATGATAGGCTGCATGAAATAAGCAAAATAGACATCCATGAATAGCTACAATAGAGAGTTTAGATGAAAGATTAAACCCAGAACCACACACAAAAAAATTTATGACTGCTGCCACATGAAGTTATTACTGTCAAAATTTAGTTGACAGCTTTTATATTTCATTCTACTCTGACAAAGGAACTCTGGCAAAGAGCAAGTCGGTCGCCAGCTTGTGAAGAGATATTAAGTTCATAAGAAGTCTGAGACGACTGCATACTGCATGGGATAAGCGGTTCCCTTTCTGCTACAAGAACATTGCACATTTTCCCACATGGAATGTGATCTTTAGAAAGTCGACACCTGACAAACTATGGGCTTCAACACATCACATTGGAAACAACTGGCTGGTATGGGAAATTGTTGAGCTTACAGTTATGCATCAATAGTAGAGGAATATTTTTAATTAAGTTTATCATCTTTAAGAAAAATTAACTTCTTTGGTGATTTGCATAGCACTCATTTTTCATTCATTGAAATCAAATCTAAAATAGATAACATTTGGTTCCCATCATATCACATTCTACTAGTGAAATGCAATTATTCCTCACTTGCTTGGCTAAACCTAACACATTCCAGGTTAGTAATTTTATCTAGAATTATGTTATCATTGAGCAGCAAAAAGAGCCCTATCTCTTTGATGTGATTTTAACCCTTCTGAATTTACCTGCCTTATTACAAAGTAGTTTTTCAGCATTCTATTTATGCTTTCACAAGGTGTATTGCTTGGCACTTTCTGGTAGTTCATGTAATTTAATTTGCAGATGACATCTATCTTAGCTTTTCTAAATACAGACTGTGTGTCATAAGTAGATCTATGTTGCCCATAATTTCAATTTAAAGCTCACCCACAGAAGTTAATGTATTGCATTTTATAGGGACATTCACTTTTCAAGTTGCTACGGTGCCACTATCTTTCATCTTGAAAGAAGTAATGTTCCTACAACTAAAGTTTCATCTTGCCAACATTTTAGCATCAAGTTCAAGCTATAAAACCAGTATTTCCCATAGTGCTCTTTTTTCCTAAAGTATTTACATACTATATAGCACCTTGTATGTGCATTTATAATAAACCATGTAATACACAATACACTATATGCATATATAATAATATAAATTAAGTTGGATTCTCATGGTTCAATTCCATTTTAATCTTTGATCATTTTGGATGTACTTATTTTAGAGTTGCTGAGGGATAAAGTTCCTTGAATCTCTCAAGCAGGGGAGGTTTCTGACCTTGTTGCTGGTTGTGCTTGCTTCTCACACTTAGGGAAAATTACCTCACAGATTTTGTAATTTTGAATTTGGGGTCCATGTGTGGTACAACATTTTCTATGATAATTCTTTACTGCCAAGGGTGAAAATGTGCTCCTCCAAATAAGAGTTTCTATCTACTTCTGCCAATTACTGTAAGGAATTTTATGTAAATTTCTCAGTTTGAGAGTTCCCAGTGTACTGAGTATAAATTCAGATCCTAGACTCAAAGTGAGGGAATGCTCAATCTAGTTTCTGCTTTGTTTTTGGCCTCCGGTGATATTCCCTACTTCCATCCAATCACTTAAATAGATGACTACTTTTTTATTCAGCATGCCCAGGTATTTAATAGCTGACAAATTTTTAGGTTGTTTAATCAGCTGTAGTGCCAAAAACAGAACCACCAACAATCAAAAAATTATATGCTTTTATTTTCTAGGCTACTACTCTGTATATTTGCAGCATACATTCTCAACTGAATTAGACTTTAATATAGAGCCATCTATGATTCACAGGTAAATACTTACCTCATCAACTCTTGTATTACTTATATCCAAGTTATTCAAAACAGACAACTGCAAACTTATAAAGAAAGCATATCAAAACATCTCATACTTGGAGCAAATTATTTAAAATATATCAAAACCTGTCAGATCCCTAAATGTCATGGTTGGGATGGCTTCATTTAACACCAAGATTCTAACTCAGACACCTGACAAAAATTTATGACAATAGCCGCTGCAACCTGCAGTGTCAAACATCAGCTTGTCATCCTCCACCTTTACTAGGTTGGCAAGGTTAACACAGAAAAGCTGCCTTCAGAGACATGGCATCATTGTGGTTTTCAGCAGAGCACAGACCAATTTGAAAACATAACTCAAAACAATGAAGCCCTTCACTGTGATTTGAGAGTCACATGAAGGTCAGATCAGCCCCCAAAAGTGTTTCCCTCTTATCTTGCTATGTCCTCTTCTCTGGCTCCCAGCCTCAGTTAGAATCTTACTGAGTTACATGCAAAATTGTTATCATTATCTCCCAAAAGCTGCGGTGAAAACATACTAGTTCCCTTGGAAGGTTTTTTTCAGTCCTCTCTTCTAACAAGGTAAGTTTATCAACTTTACTGTACAATACAGAGGTGGTTCTCATACTTTGGTGTATGTGAGAATCACCTAGGGAGTATATTATAAGCACAGATTCCCAAACCCAGCTCCATCACATCCAGTGTTTTCTGATCCATGGATCTCCAAATAAAGAAGTGCAAGTGAATTACAAATATGGAAACAGTGACAGATCCCCTGGAGGAGAACAAAATAGAAGTTGGAAAAATTAAGTGGAGGTTGAGGGCCAGACTCATCACCTACTAGTAAACAGTCCCTTGTTTGGGAAGATGAAATGGGTCTGTTATTTAATTTGTTAATTTGCCTCCTCCTCTTTCCACACTTCTTATGCAAAGGAATTCCTCCCAGAGGCTACATAGCTTCTGCTCCCTTGGGATCACATCTTTGCAACTCTCACTATGATAGGTGGAATAAGGGCTCCCCAAAGACATCCATGTCCTAATTTCCAGAGCTTGTGAATTTTGCCTTACACTGTAAAAGAGATTTATGGATGAAATTAAGTAAGCTAATTTAATTCCCTGTGGACCCAATGTAACCACAGAGTCCTTATCAGTGAAAGCAGAAATCAAAAGAATTGGAGTGCAAGAGGGATTCAAAGATGGATGAAGCAGCCATAAGCCAAGGATTTCAAGGAGCTTCTAGAAGCAGGCAGTGGAAAAGATTCTCTCCGAGAGCTTCCAGGCGGAAAGAGTTTTGCCAACATCTTGATTCTAGCCCAGTGAAACTCATTTCAGATTTCTGACCTCTAGAACCAAAAGATAACAAACTTTTGTTGTTTTTAGCCATTACGTCTGTGGTAATTTGTTACAGCAGCAATAGGAACAACATGCACTTACTTACATTCTCCGGCCACTAGGGACAAGCCCTTGGCTGCTAAACTAAATAATACATGGCGGTCCTACAATCGATCCTGTTCTCTTTCTCAGGTATCGAAACACAAATCAGAGACAAAAGTCACATGTTGTCAAAAGGCTGCGGGCCCTGGAACATTTTGGTCACGCAGAACTAGAGATGGCAACTATTTTCCAGTCATGTACATGTTGTTACATAAGCAAAGAAAGCTATTCTGCAAAAAAATAGAAGAATGGAACAAATGTTCCAAAGAAAGCAGAGAACATGATGGCGAGGATGCTTCACCACGTTTTTAGTTTCCATGGCTACATCTACCCAATCACTTCCTTTTTACTCGAGTTAAGTTGGTTATGGTTTTATTCCTTGACATGCAATGATCCATAACTGAAACAGAGGAACTAAGAAAATGGAGGATGCCCATAGCTGATTTTACGTGTTGACAGAACCACAGGATGCCCAGATATTCAGCTAAATATCAATAGTATTTTGAATGTGTCTGTGAAGGTATTTCTGGATGAATTGGTAGACTGCACAAAGCAGATTGCCCTCCCCAGTGTGGGTGGGCCTTATCCAACCCACTGGAGAACTGCATAGAATAAAAAGGCAAGTAAGGAAGGATTCATTGTCTCTGCCTGACTGTTTTGAACTGAGACATGTGTCTTCTTCTGCCTTTGGATTCAGAATTGGACAAGAACTATACCATTGGCCCTCCCAGGTCTCTAGCTTGCCAACTACAGATCTTGGGAATGACCTCCTATTAACTGCTCAGTTCAGTTCAGTTCAATCACTCAGTCATGTCTGACTCTTTGCAACCCCAAGGACTGCAGTACACCAGGCCTCCCTGTCCATCACCAGTTCCCAGAGTTTACTCAGACTCATGTCCATTGAGTCGGTAATGCCATCCAACCATTTCATCCTCTATCATCCCTCTCTCCTCCTGCCCTCAATCTTTCCCAGCATCAGGGTCTTTTCCAATGAGTCATCTCTTCGCATCAGGTGGCCAAGTGTTGGAGCTTCAGCTTCAGCATCAGTCCTTCCAATGAATATTCAGGACTGATTTGCTTTAGGATTGGCTGGTTGGATCTCCTTGTAGTCCAAGGGACTCTCAACAGTCTTCTCCAACACCACAGTTCAAAAGCATCAATTCTTCAGTGCTCAGCTTTCTTTATAGTCCGACTCTCACATCCATACATGACTACTGGAAAAACCATAGCCTTGACTAGATGGACCTTTGTTGGCAAAGTAATGTCTCTGCTTTTCAATATGCTGTCTAGGTTGGTCATAACTTTCCTTCCAAGAAGCAAGTGTCTTTTAATTTCATGGCTGCAGTCACCATCTGCAGTGATTTTGGAGCCCCCAAAAAATAAAATCAGCCACTGTTTTCATTGTTTCTCCATCTATTTTCCATGAAGTGACAGGACCAGATGCCATGATCTTAGTTTTCTGAATGTTGAGCTCTAAGCCAACTTTTTCACTCTCCTCTTTCACTTTCATCAAGAGGCTCTTTAGCTCTTCTGCCTCTGCCATAACTGTAAGAGATACTAGAATTAGGTGTGGTTTACTATTCTAAGGTTCCCAAATTGTCTGTTTAGACAGGAAAAAATGGAGAACTAGGATGTACATACACCCAAAGATGTTACATTTTTCCCAAAAAAGCCTTCTCAAAAAACATTAGATACAAGAGGGAGATGAAAGTTATGAGTGATACCCCAAGAGAAGGAGAAGTAAGGCAACATGAAATAGTTCTCACCAAGCAGCGTGCTGAATACAGCTATCCTTCTGCTATCTGAGGGTTAGATCCAGGAGAATCTCTAGCTTATACTTCTTTTACAGTACCTCACTAGTAGAAACTGTGGCAACTTGAATGACACAGGGAAGTTGTAACAAGACGGGATTCAAGAGATATTTTTCACACTATAGCTGGAGACAAAGGCTTTCATCTAAAACTTATGTGGTATATGCAGACAACAGATAGGAACACCCTTGGGTAGATTATTGTTTCCAGTTTTTCATTTATATTCTCTGAGTTACAGAATCATATGTCTTCTCTTTTCTGTGTGTTTTTGCAAGACCTCTCACTGGAGTAGTAGAAGTATGTTTCCCCTTGCCATTGATGTTTTAATTGATCACATGACTCTCTGGCCAGTATAATGTTGGCAGACATAACTCCAGCTGAGATGTTTCATGTGCTTCAGAGTTTTGGGTTGTTCTCTTGCATTTGCACCATCCCTCAGATGAAGAATATGTCCTGGGTTGCCACTAGTCCAAGGGGAATGAGGAAATGTGTAGAGAAGATTCCAGCATAAAATGGCCTCAAAGAGCTGATTCACATGGTCCAAAAAATAAATACATACGTGCCACTAAGACTTGGGGTTGTTAGTTATATGTAACAATATTAAAGCATCATTTAGAAGAATTAATAAAAGATCACTGCTTCAGTAGAGCAGTTAGAGGTGGTGATGTGGTCTGTTCTTGGCTGGCACTTGGGAGGGCTTCCTCTTCAGGGTGGTCTATCACCAGGCCTGGAAGAAAGGATTCAGTTTCACTTTTCTTCACAGGTTATGCCTAAGAGCTACTACTTCTGGGAAAACAGATGTGCAAATACACAGGATTAGACATAGAGGACCTAATATCCACTCTTTTCTCTTAGAGCAAAGCTAATTCTTAAGTTTTCCCCCTCCCACACCACACAGCTTATGGGATCTTAGCTCCCCAACCAGAGATTGAATCTGGGCCCTTGGCAGTGAAATTATAGAGTCCTCACCACTGGACCACCAGGAAATTCCCAAAGCTAATTCTCACTCATCTTCTAGATTAAATTTAAATATCACCTCTACTGTGTAGCCTTTTTCCAGTAATAAGGTGCTCAATCCTATCATCCATACCGCTGTCATTGCTCTCAGAACAATATATTATTATTTATTTACTGGTCTGCCTCACCTACTGTGGGGTTTTGAGGGCATGGAACACATTTTAATCACTTCCTTTCCTCCTTATCTCAAAACTATTTGTTAATTAATATATGCATCTACCATTAGACCCTTAGGGAAGAAGAGTTTGCAAAGGCTCTTTTCTTTTGTATTTTAATGTATGGCTTTATCCAATGGATCATGCTAACTCCACCATGTGAATGAATCCAAGCATTGCTCGCCACATGTACCTGGAGTTTGTAAAGGAAGTGAGCCTAGGGTTCGAGTAGACCTGGATGAGGCCCCATTGGTCACTGACAAATATCTGTTCCTTTGTATCCTGAATTTAGGTTATGATTACAATAATTTTGAAGATGAGGAAGAAGGAAGATTCCACAAAGCAGTGGATAAATCATAGGACTTATCTTCGAAGAGATGGGCAGAACATTAAGGACCTCCTCCCAGAGTCACATTTACTTGAGAAAAGATAAAACCAAAGCAGAGCACTCATTAGGATCTCGGGAAATTGTACTCCTACTCTCAATCACTATTTGGCACTTGGCATTAAACTAATTTATATTGCAATTTATCTTTCATATTTGTCACTTCTATTAGATTAATAGGTGATTGACAGCTGTGATTCTGACCTACATCTTTGTATGTCCCCACACAGTGTTTGACATAAACTAATTCCTAACAAATATTATTAGTGGGGTGGTAATATTGATGTTGATGATCATCTCCCTTTCCTGCTGCATGGGTCTGGTAAGCAGGATTGGTGGGCAGGATGAAGTGTGATAAAAATGAGGCGAGGTAGGGAGGAAAAGTCCAGATCATGGAAAGCCTTATGTTCCATGCTACATGAAGTTGAATTCAGTATTTCAGAATCTAACCCCTGGCTTACTTCTTGGTTTGAGTTTGATTGCTTTGATCTTCACAGAAATATCTCACAAAGAACTCTCCTTTTCATATGGATGAGAAGATAGCAAGAGGCAGAGGGGAAAATACAGAGAAAATAATTATTTATTGGTATAAATCTTAGGACATTTACTGGGGGTAAAACACTATGTTAGCTAGTATGAAGATGAAACATATAAAAATAAAACACTCAAAGTACCTCTTCATTAATGGGCACTATAATTAAAAGGGCACTATAATTCTAGGCAAAAAAAAAAAAAAACAAGAAAGCAACAGAAAAATGAATATGATAGTCTCTTTCTCCAGTGAGGTAAAAAACATTAAAATAATTATGAAATTATTTAATTGCAGTTGCAATATGTTCTCTTAAAGAAAGTACAATACACTTTGAAAGAGACTTGCAGGAAAGGGGAGGGTAAGAAGGGACTTCTAAGAGAAGGTTACTTTTAAATTGAGAACTGGAGTTAACCAGAGAGAACCAAGGCTTTACCAAGCAGATAAAACAGCTTATGTAGATGCCTTAAGAAGGAGAGAGAACAGAAAATTTGAAGAAATAAAAGGTTTAGTGCCTCTGGAGCAGAGTGAGCCAGGGAGAGAAGAAAGCAAGGTTGGGGTTTGGGAGCAGAAAAAGCAGGGCATTCAAGTGCTTTGGGAAGAAGAAGAAGTAAGAAATTTTATGCTGTCGAACTGTGGTGCTGGAGGAAATTCTTGAGAGTCCCTTGGACAGCAAGGAGATCAAACCAGCCAATCCTAAAGGAAATCAACCTTACATATTCATTAGAAAGATTGATGCTGAAGCTGAAGCTCCAATACTTCAGCCACCTGATGCAAAGAGCCAGGTCACTGGAAAAGTCCCTGGTGCTGGGAAAGACTGAGGGCAGGAGAAGGGGTTGACAGAGCATGAGATGATTAGATAGCATCACTAACCCAATGGACATGAGTTTGAGCAAACTCTGGGAGATGGTGAAAGACAAGGAAACCTGGCATGCTGCAGTCCATGGGGTCGCAGAGTTGGACACAACTGAGTGACTGAACAACAATAAAGAATTCTGGAATTTATCTTCAGAAGAATAGAAAGTAGTGGAGAGTTTGAGGCAAAGGAGTAACATAAACAGGATTTTAGATATATGTATGTGTATGACAGCGCAGGAGTGGCCGAGAGGAGCTACCCCACGTCCAAGGTCAGGGGCAGCAGCTGTGATTTGCTGGAACAGCTATGAAGAGATACCCCACATCCAAGGTAAAAGAAACCCAAGTAAGATGGCAGGCATTAAGAGATGGCATCAGAGGGCAGACAGACTGAAACCACAATCACAGATAACTAGCCAATCTGATCACATGGGCCACAGCTTGTCTAACTCAACGAAACTAAGCCATGCCGTGTGGGGCCACCCAAGATGGATGTGTCATGGTGGAGAGGTCTGACAGAATGTGGATCACTGGAGAAGGGAATGGCAAACCACGTCAGTATTCTGGCCTTCAGAACCCCATGAACAGTATGAAAAGGCAAAAAGATAGGACACTGAAAGATGAACTCCCCAGGTCAGTAGGTGCCCAATATGCTACTGGAGATCAGTGGGGAAATAACTCCAAAAAGAATGAAGGGATGGAGCCAAAGCAAAAACAACACCTAGTTGTGGATGTGACTGGTGATAGACGCAAAGTCTGATGCTTTAAAAAGCAATATTGCATAGGAACCTGGAATGTTAGGTCCATGAATCAAAGCAAATTGGAAGTGGTCAAACAGAAGATGGCAAGAGTGAACACCAACATTCTAGGAATCAGTGAACTAAGATGGACTGGAATGGGTGAATTTAACTCAGATGACCATTATATCTACTAGTGTGGGCAGGAATCCCTTAGAAGAAATGGAGTAGCCATTATAGTCAACAAAAGAGTCCAAAATGCAATACTTGGATGCAATCTCAAAAACGACAGAATGATCTCTGTTCGTTTCCAAAGCAAACCATTCAATATCACGGTAATCCAAGTCTATGCCCCAACACAACATTGAAGAAGCTGAAGTTGTACAGGGTCTATGAAGACATACAAGACTTTTTAGAACTAATACCCAAGAATATGTCCTTTTCATTATAGGGGACTGGAATGTAAAAGTAGAAAGTCAGGAAACACCTGGAGTAACAGGCAAATTTGGCCTTGGAGTACAGAATGGAGCAGGGCAAAGGCTAATAGAGTTCTGCCAAGAGAATGAAATGGTCATAACAAACACCCTCTTCCAACAATACAAGGGAAAACTCTACACATGGACATCACCAGATGGTCAACACCAAAAACAGATTGATTATATTTTTTGCAGCCAAAGATGGAGAAGCTCTATATAGTCAGCAAAAACAAGACTGGGAGCTGACTGTGGCTCAGATCAGGAATTCCTTATTGCCAAATTCAAACTCAAATTGGAGAGAGTGGGGAAAACCACTAGACCATTCAGGTATGACCTAAATCAAGTCCCTTATGATTATACAGTGGAAGTGAGAAATAGGTTTAAGGGACTGGATCTGACAAACAGAGTGCCTGATGAACTATGGATGGAGGTTAGTGACATTGCACAGGCGACAGGGATCAAGACCATCCCCAAGAAAAAGAAATGTAAAAAGGCAAAATGGCTGTCTGAGGAGGCCTTACAAACAGCTGTGAAAAGAAGAGAAGTGAAAAACAAAGGAGAAAAGGAAAGATAGACCCATTTGAATGCAGAGTTCCCAAGAACAGCAAGGAGAGATAAAAAAAGCCTTCCTCAGTGATCAATTCAAAGAAATAGAGGAAAACAATAGAATGGGAAAGACTAGAGATCTCTTCAAGAAAATTAAAGATACCAAGGAACATTTCATGCAAAGATGGGCACATAAAGGACAGAAATAGTAGGGGTCTAACAGAGGCAGAAGTTATTAAGAAGAGGTGACAGAATACACAGAAGAACTATACAAAAAAAGATCTTCATGATGCAGATAATCACAATGGTGTAATCACTCACCTAGAGCCAGACATCCTGGAATGTAAAATCAAGTGGGCCTTAGGAAGTATCACTACGAACAAAGCTAGTAGAGGTGATGAAATTCCAGTTGAGCTATT